>JAECUM010015782.1:17500-61702 GCA_016617855.1 Megalonaias nervosa | reverse complement strand
TTACTGGAATCCCCTCTCACTGCATGTTACAATAAAATAAACAAAAAGCTTAGTTGATAATAAAATGAAAGAAACTAACCTGGTGTTATTATCATTCATTCCTTTTTTTGTCATCATGAGTAAGTTATTATAGAAAAAATATATCTATGAACTCCCTATATCACATATAGCACATGCATCCATGCTGTAGTGTGCATCACTTATGTCAGATAACACACGACGCATTTTTATAATTGATGTGAATATTGAGAAACAAATCATGTTTGGCTGTACTCAGAGGTTTGAATATGTTATCAGACTGAAAAATGGATCCAAGAAAATCACAAGCGAGAGAGAGTGAGAGAGAAACATCAACTGATTGCTTTCAGGCACCCACCATTCATGCATAACACGGTATTAGGTGCAAAATAACCAAGATTGTATTATATCCAGGTTAATATATGACAGTATCTCGCAAATAAAGATCAATACATATTTTTGAAAATACATGTACCTGTACATTCACTGTGAGTGCAAATGACAATCCTTTCGCTAACATGGGTTACAAAGAGTATTATTAAAGCAAGTTAATGTTGAGTATACTACTTACCCTGCAGGCATCAATGGAAGTTTGTATCACTTATGATTCCAGATGACAAACAAATAGATGCCCGGGTGGTGAATGAACTCATCCGGTAGCGAGCAGTAAACTCATTCTTTGAACTTACTGGCAGGATATCAAATACAAAGGTTATTTTATTGAAAAGCAAACCGACCCTGGAAACTGACTCTGGATTCTATTAAGTGTGCCAATTCTTTTTTTCTTTTCCGTTTTTTTTAGCCAACTTTGGTTCCCTTTTACCGGTATTCACGGGAATTTTGAAAATAAATTAAAACAATGGAAGCCAATTTTTCTGCCAGACCTAAAGAAGAGATATTACAAATAAGAAAACAAAACAAAATTAAGAAGGCCTCAAGCCTGAGAACTAAATTATGGGGCCTCAACTGCCATTGTATAGAAGCCAAGTGCCTGAGGTTATCCAATCCTGTGCATATATACGAGCATATATATAGGGTGATATTCTGCCTAGTAATAAATCTGTTCTGTTTATTTGCTGTCGACAAGTACATGTATATGCTGTTTCATGAGAGAGAAAAAATGTTCCAAACGAGAAAGCTTTCAAACCATAACATTGAACTGAAGTATGAAATTTTGCTACAACTTGAAAAAGGCAAAAATGTGCTGATTTGGCAAAAAGGTACAACATTCCATCAAACACTATTTCAGGCTGGAAGAAAAATGCTGATAAAATCAAAACTACTTATGAACTTATAGCTTCACTAGTTTCCTCTAATGACCGACACAAATATAGCAAGGGTTTGTAGTGTAACATGGATCATTTTCTGACCAACTTAACATTTTTTGTTACATAAACTTTGCTTTTTTTGTAACTGTGACAGCATTTGTTTTCAATAAATGTATTTTAGTTGTATCAGTTGTCATGTATGCATCATTCATAAGATCAATGTCATCTTCCTGGAATATGTTTCTTGTTTTGCATAGCTAAGCATCTTTAAGTTATTAAAAAGCTATATTTCATGATGGCACACTAAGTTCTCACACAATAAGATAATAACTGATAACTTTTTCGCTAAAATTATACAGTACTCCCCATTCATCTCGATATCCTTCGGACTGCGCTAATATTGTCGACATAAGTGAATGTCAAGATGAATTGGGGGCGGGGTGTCTGAAAAAAAAAAACAACAATTTCACATGTAAGTGAAATTCATATGTAAGGGGTGATCTGTAGTCAGGAGACTAGGATTTACACTTTGATAAATAAACAATAGAAATTAAATGAAGGTACAGCCAGTTTGAAATACACATATATATTGACAACTTACATTTGTGTTGCCTTTTTGTGGTAAAATCCATAATGCTTTAAGTAATAAACATGTATGTGAAAAATCCATGCTCTCAGATATATGTCACATGTTAGAAGATGCATGCATTCCATTAGAAATTACATATATAACCAGATATATAAAAGAAATGATAGTCCTTATTTGATCTATATCCCATTGTTGACAAACACAGGTGAACAAACATTTCACTACAATATTCATTATCACTAATAGCATGTAACTGTATAGTTTTTTGTTTACATTGACAAACACGTGTCACTAATTAATTCACTACAATATTTATTGGTGCCAGTAGTTTGCGACTTTATAGTTGTTGTATACATGCTACCTGTACTTGGCCTAGATTTAGGTGTGCCTGAGACAACAAACATAATCATCTTGCCGAGGCTAGCAAGTGGATAAGGCTATTCATAGGGAAAAGAAAATTTTTCAAGAATTGAAAATTGTTCACATCTTCACGAGATGTCCCACATTCGGCTTCGTTAACGGCAACATATTTAAATTTCAGAATATTGTAAATTTAATTTGTGTTTTATGCCGTCATTGGTAGCCGTTGTAAGCATAAATAAAGTTTTTTCTTCCAGCAGAAGAGGAAACTTTTATGGCATAAAAAACATTTTCCAATCACCAATCACTTTGGAGAAAGCAACACTTGATCAAATTCCATTGCTTTTATTCAATATTTGTGTTGACTTCTTTTGTTGAAGAGTGCATTGCTTTTATTGAAGATTGTGGCCAGCTTGCTTTGATGTAGAGTGCGTGCATTACTTGGGTCAACTTGAAGGCCAGTACTGGAGGAACAAACAAACGCCATTTGTTAATGCAGTGGTGCAACATAATTGTTGATCAGAGTATGGGTAGGAACTTGCAGTTTTGTTGATATGAATAAATCCTTTTTTTCTTGTTTAAGTTGAGACCTAGTGCTTCTGTCGATCTGAATATTTATTGTTTGTCTCAACGCCAACATAAACATTACACGTTTGGTATATATACCATACATCCAGGACTTTGCATTTTCTTTAACATATGACATAGGCAACTTTTCAATATAAGTAGCATTGATACAGTGGGTAAGACAGTATATTTGAAAGGTAATTTTTCATTATAATTTATCAATTTTTTAATTTTGGTTTTAAATTTGGTTTTAGGAGAAACGAGGGGACCGTGAGAAGGGGAGACTCAGAAGTATCGAGAAAGCTGTGGCGGATATAAAGGATAAATTTTTGCCAGAGAGCAAAGATGCAATGGATGCATTTCTTACCAACTTAATTGCCAAATGTAAGAAATTGTCACCCGCCTCTAGATGATAGATGAAACTTTCTTAGGTTTTGGGCAATGTGCAGATATTTTAGTAGTTGACAAAAATGTGTCTGTGAGCATGCAGCACTTTTTTTAATTCTCTGTCTAAGCTGTATGGAACTTGTAATACTTGCTATATCTCGGTTGGTCTGTTACCATATCATGTCTTAATCCACTGGGTGAAAATTCAGTAAACCTTATGTGTTTTCTTGTTCATGGAGATCCTTGAAAAGGTATCAGATGTACAAAACTGTAAATTATAGTGGCATTTTTTTTTTATGCCTCATCACGGTAGTAGTGGGGAGAAGTTGAATAGTTTAATATTGAAAATTTTTGCATTTTCTTTTTTATTTTCATATCATCATGTTTGATGTTTACAAAATGGGACATTATCATTGGTGTTATGCATGAAAATAAGCTAATTACAGACCTGCATACCCTTACGATCTTGCCGTAAATCTTATGGAAATAACCCTTAAAATAAAATAGGGACTTGTGGAATAAAAGCACAGATTATGGAAATACTAATGTTTTTTTTAAAATCCAGATACTGTCTTGTCCGAGTTTGATTCAGATCTGTGTTTCACATTAGGTTCAGTGGAATTAGTCAGGAAACAAGACCACCTTCACAGGAGTATCTCAAATCCTTCAACTGCACATATTTTGTAATGAAAAACATCTGCATGATCAAGCTGTTGCTTATTTATTTTTAAAATGGCATCCATCAAGTGATACATTTTCAGAATGTGAGGGACAATAAACCTCTTAAAAAGTTTTAATAGTACAGAATAATGGAAGGGAATATTCAGATTCGTGGGGAAAAAAGCAGAAAATGCTGCATTTGAATTTAGTGGACATCATGCATTGATTTGAGTATGTTACATTGTGTGAAAGACGATTGGCATAGCCAGAATAATGTGAAATTTTTTTAAGGATTACATCAGTTTAAGAGATGACAAGAAAGCACTGAGCTCTTTAGGGTTTGGAGCTACAGTTTGTAAAACTGTACAGAAGATAATTAAGTTCCAAGAGAATTTTACACCTTTCTAGGCCTAGTTGAACACTGTTTGCCATTCCTGCATCAGTTTGATTCACACTGTTGGACTTTTAATGCGTGTTTTCCAGCTTGACAGTAGCTGCAAATGTTATTTTATTACACGTTACTGAACACTGGTCTAACTGAGGGAAAAAAATTTGAGTGCCTTACTGAGAAGGTCTTGTTACCATTGGCAGGGCTATAATTATGCTTAAGTTCCTCTTGCTTACGCAATATGCCTTGTGGAAGTATTGTATGTGAAATGACCTTAATTATGGGGAAATTAGAAGTCTCAGAACACAAGAATTAGAAGTCTCGGAACACAAGAATGAAGTCAGCTTAAATTTAAATCTGTTGCATTAAGTGAAAGAAATCTATAGTGAAAATGTTTCATTTCAGTTATTTGTAAGGAGATTAAGAATTGAATGATGACAAAAAGCAGATTTTGTTTCTTCCATATTTCAGTGTTAGAAGAACAAGCAAACATTTTAAAATTACCCTTTAATGTCCATTAACCTCATTTGTTCCATCCCTTTTCAACTGTAAAATGTATTAGTGATATCTCAGGAATTATTGTGCAACGCTTCTGTATAACAATGATTGTTGTGTTGAAAAAATACTATGTACATTTTTAAAAAGCTCATTTTTCATCGGGTGGTAGGGGGTGGGGAGGCTTGGCTTGTGTGGGACTTTATTGCTAATGAAAACTGTTTTGTGGGGGAAAAAAACATTAGAATAATTCAAAGGGCCTGTTTTGATACTTGCAGTTTAAATGTTTCAGCTCTACAGCAAAACCTAAATCATACAGTAATAATACCTATGTGGTCTTTATGGGGGTGCTGTACAGATTTGAACATTAGAGAGTGTGACTGGTGTAAGGTGAAGTTGTTTGCATTTGCAACATGCAGGCTGGATAGAATGTTGTCATACTTCTTTGTTACTTACATGTCCTGTGGCTGAAATTTCTTAGGATATTGTACTTGTGAAAATTGTACATGATCTGAGCACACAGCAAACCAAAATGATCACTCCCATGTACTGAAAAAATCAGCCTGAATTAGTCTAAAGTACACAATCTTTAGCGATTATTAAAAAAGAAAGTAAATAGGAAAATACATTTTGCTAGACTAGGCTATACCAGCCTCTTCAAGTGCAATGAAAAAAACAGCATATATAAAATGGAAAACGAGTTATCAGCTCTTTTTTCACAATTTACCTCTGATGCCCAGGATGTGCTGCTGTTGCTATTGTAGGGTTTAATGCCATTTTTCAGCACAAGATAGGCTATACATGGCGGCCAGTATAAATGGTGGAAGAAGAACCCGGGAAACCCCCAGAGAGAACCACCGACCCATGAGAAGCTACTGGCATGCTTTCTCACATAGCCACATTGGCCAAAACCATCCAGAAAGTGAAAATGATCAAGCGGAGCTAGCACATGTTTGATATGTGCGCATCTGAAGTAAGGACAAGCAGTATACTCTATAACCCAAATTGCAGTCATCAGTCATGTACCAAAATAAAGGGAATTAAAAGTTCTTTAACAGTATATAAGATACACAAGGTCCTTTTAAATAGCCACTATAAACATTGAGGAAAACCTGGAAAACTCTTTTTCTTTAAGATTCTAACCCTGCGCAAAATATGAAAATGTAGATCACTGCCCTATTACATGTAAAGGGCAATAACTCTTACACATTACCTCCCCTATAAAGTAGATCTGACAGGTGCTAATAGGGGCTCCAGTCCAGCCAGTCTTTGGAATTCCCAATCCTATTATTTTAAGAGACCAATCAGAATAAGAATTGCATTTCATGTTTGGTAGAGCTATTAGAAATATGCTCAGAATGAAGTTGTTCACTGTCATAAATTTTAGTTTGATTGGAGGATCAAATAGTCTTCTAAACATATCGTACCCATTTGATCTCCACTTTGTTGGAAATATTGAATTTAATCAGACTGGTATTTCATTATACCTACCTATGAATATGTTAGTAATTATTCTTCATCGTATTCTTAATTGGGTGAAGAATGTCCTTCCAAAATTCGGAGGTTGTACCTACAGGAAGAAAAGTTGCGTGCACTTTTAGATGGAAAAAAAAATGTAGGAAACAGCCAAAGTCTGCTATAGTTGCAGATTGTTAATTTTGATTATTGACAGTATTTTTGTTTGTCACAGACACAGAAGTACCTTCAAATTAAGCATATATTATTTTCTCCCACTGCTTCAAAGTATTTTGACATAGTCATAAGATTGAGTAACACTCACATGGTAACTGGTGGAGACTGTCCAGCCATAATCAGATGGCTTTTCTGGCACATATGTGCACAGATATTGAACATGTTGAATCTGGCATGACAGCAGACAAAAAGCTAGCAAATTTATATGCAGTTAGTTAGGCCCCTATCATTGCCTATTTCTAGTAGATACCAAGTTAGGGCTGTTCCATTAAAACATACATGGGACCCAGTGAAGGTATTTTTAAAGTGGGGTACTCACCTATAGATGCAATTTAGAATTTTCTTATCATTTTAATATGAACTCTATGAAATGAAAGTACCCTGGCATATATTTTTAAAAAACTGCCTTCCCTGGGTACCATGTATTGTTACGTGTAGGCTCGTACAAAAGTAACAAAAGAAAAGAGTGAAGCCAACAAACTTTGTAAATTTTAACAGAATGATTTATTTCCCTAGAAAGCAAGGTAAAAATATGAAAAAGGACTTATGGTTTGTGAATATAATCCAAAAATTAATGCTGTAATTTAAAAATATAAGTCCTATCACTAAAAGGTTCTAAATGAATAAAAGTTTGAATCCCAATGAAGTTCCAGTATGGAAGGCGATGACGTCTTCTATATCCTGTTTGTGTTGTCATGTCAACAGTTCCTTGATGAATCACAAAGAAAATATTCTGGCTTTAGAATTCCAAATAATTTCCAATAAATGTCTTTGTCCAAGAATTTTTATGAGCACTGGTATTTTCCAGGGAATATAAATTATTAAATCCAAAAATTAGAAGAATTTTAGATCAAACTGGCATTAACATTAAAAAACACCTTGAGCTGTGAAGGTGTAAATTACGACTAAATCCACTAAAAAATATCTGTTTTAACCCTCAATTTTATATCACATGGTGGGGTCATGTGGTCACTTAGTTCGAACAACGCAGTAAAGTAATATGTCAGTTAGCATGTAGGCTATTTACAAGTTTCATTGTACTGAACGAATCTTACTATACGATTCAATAATAAAAAGTTGTTTACAAAATAGAGCTAACACACAAGCCAAGTATGACCTTGATTACGACCAATGATTTTCATTCTGCGTTTACCAATTTTGAATCAAGGTCAGGAACTAGATCAGCTAAAAATATAATGTAGCAACAAACTGCATGTTTATCAGGTCAAAACAGAAAACTGAATTTTCCGAGGAAAAAAAAGTCAAATCCTGTGATCATTACAGTAACATGTTATGAAATAAAATAAAATAAAAAAAAAAATTAAAACACACAAGTAATTAAATTACATATTTGTAAGAGTATGTTTAAATGGAACAGCCCTTAGTTAGGCCCCTCCTACTTGCCCATCTTAATGAAATACCAAGTTAGTTAGGCCCCTCCTACTTGCCCATCTTAATGAGATACCAAGTTAGTTAGGCCCCTCCTACTTGCCCATCTTAATGAGATGCCAAGTTAGTTAGGCCCCTCCTACTTGCCCATCTTAATGAGATACCAAGTTAGTTAGGCCCTTCTTCCTTGCCCATCTCAGTTAGACAATGATCCTTTTATATTTTATTCTTTTCTAGTGAAAGTTGCCACAGAGGTCTGTAAAAAGATTGAAGAAAAGGAAAACAACATCGAGGTAATACTATCATTATTGATACAGTTTTTGGTTTCAGTCCTCAATGTGGTTAATGATTGCACTTTACATGTGATGCATGTGATCTCTTGTCCTTACAGTATCATGGTTGTTTGAACAACGGCCTGTACAGCCCACAGAAATATTTTCATTTCTCCGTTAAATACTTTACCTTATCATATTATGTTTGGATAACTTTCTCTGCTACCTCTGAAACCAGCCCTTCTAGAATGACTGAAAAATGTGTGTGTGTGATTTGGATTTTTAATGCAGTTTTTAAAAAAATTTTCAGTCACATCGCTATAGTATCTGCAGTGTGGCAGTTTATACTGATGTCTATCACTGGGGCATAATGCTGCAGATATGTAACATGATTTCCCACCAAGTCACATTTTTATTCCGACACCAGGCTGACCAGTCCAAACACTAACTTCTTAATGCTTACAAATGGAAGCAACTCTTACAAATTAACTTCCCTTTTTACCCCTGTTTGGCAGTTACCAATATACCTGGTTTAAACCAGTTTTTACTTTTCTACCCATGCTGTAAGACATCCTCTGCAACTTCTTCAACCTATAATTGAATCATCATTTCTTTTTTGCAGTAAGACAATGTTTTATATGGTACATACAACATTCTAGTGAACTTGTTCATACTTTTTCAGTTATTATACCCTTCATTATTATTACTTGTAATTTCAATCTATAACATTTTTGATAAATTTTTGATAACAATGTTTTCCTCATCCTCATTACAGAGATGACAAGCAAGTTCTCTGCCATATTGAAAATTGAACATGAGATGAATCTACACAAACAATTGCTTATTGGCACATGCATACAATGCACTTCGGTTTGAAAATACTTGGTCCAGTGTTTTCAAAATGTTACTGAAGGGCTGCAGAAAGGAGGATGCTCAATTACACCTCATGTCTGAGCCATTTGTTACTCTTACTGGTGATTTTAAGATGCACTTCCCACCCATCATGCAGATGCAGAAACAGTATCAGAGCATACTTTATTTGTGAATATGGTACAATCACTATTATGGATGATATCAATATGCCCTCCCCATCCCAGATGGTGACACAAAATAGTGCAATAATATACTGATTATTTTATTGGATGATTCCAAGATGCCTTCTCTGTACCCCCACCCCACCCCCATGTAGATGCAGAAAGAGTGCCAGAACATACTGTATCTGTGTTTACAGTTTTAAGCTTTGGCAATACCAACCAAGCCTTGGAATCACATGTGATCAGTATCACTCAAAATGCTCAAATCAAATATCGATATGTCAACAAGTAGAAATGGTGTTTATATATTGTAATCCCAATGCAGGTAAGTAGGAAAATAATTGCCGGTAGCTTCCTGTGCATCGTGGTTTTAACCAGGTTCTTCATCCACCGGTTATTATGGCCACCATGTATTGCCTATCATGCACTGTAAAATGGCATTAAACCCAAAAGCAACCAACCACCCAACCTTCAGAAGTAGGAATAGTCTATCAAAGTTGATGCGGATGTTGTCTGTTATGTGTCTGGTAACAGCCAAGAGGGTTTGAACCACCATAACCCCCACCACCACCACCACTGAAGCAGCTATTGTACATGACTTGCCATTATGGTAATGCTAACGTCAGCGTACTTAGTGAATTACCTAAATAAGATATCCATAGATCTGAACTACACGCAGCTATGTTCTGATGGTTCAGTTGTTCAGATCAAATAACCCTATTCCTTCTGAAGAACAACTTGTTGCCACTAGTCAACCAGCAGTAACTGTTCATTCCCTGTCAATCAATATGTCAAGAGAAGCAAAGTTGCAGACCCCCCCTCCGATGTTACTTACCAACAAGCATTCTCACATACCCACTTGACCAATCCCGTGTTTCTAACCAACACGGATAGAGGTGAGATGGCACTGATCGGTAAAGGCAAGCACTTCAGAGCACATTCCCACCTTGGACCCCTGCTGAAGGTAGGAATGCAAGACATTGCCCCACAAGTGCTAGCAGCTTGGCCAAAGGGAGTTATTAAATCAGTGTACTCTGGACTCGCACAGGATTAGGTACCTTAATGAAGATCTCAGCATTGGAAATATGAGCAACTTCCATGAGCTTGGTCTGGAATGTAACGTTTCAGTTTGGGAAATAGTGGAGTCAGCTGATTGGCATGCTCAGTCTGTCTTCTAGATTCCATTTGCATGACATGACTTCACTAAGCCTCAGGATTGAACTGAATGTTGTTGAGTTAGAGGTTGCTGCACAGTCTGTGAACACTCACGATTCATAAAATCACAACCTTTGACCCAGAAATGAATGTGCCAGTTTCACTTGATTCCCCTTGGTGAGACAGTAATCAAGTGTGGATTCCCACATGGTCTTCTGTGACTGCTCCGGTGACCTAGTGGCTAGTGTCCACCTCGGATGCGGGATGTCACGGGTTCGAAGCCCAGCTGTGTCATACCATAGATTTAAAAAGTGGTACTAACAGCTGCCTCGCTAGCCACTCAATATTATGAGGTTAGTGTTAGGACTGGTCAGCCTGGTGACAGGATAATGTGACTGGGTGGGACAGCTGCGGCATGATGACTCAATGCTAGGCATCACTATAAACTGCCACACTGCAGACATCATTGCGATATGACTGAAAAATTGTTAAAGCTACGTTAAAAATCCAAATCACACATACATATATACATGGCCTCCTGTACATGTGTATAAACAAATTTTCTCTTGCTGTGCTAAACTAGTGTTAGGAGAAGTTGTTCTGGTTAGTAGGGAAATCATGCTCCTACTGGGTGACACAGGCAGGACTAGGATGCTAAACATTTCCTTCACCCCTTTACTTTCTTAATATAATATGGTCAGGTAATGCATTTGATGGAGAAAGCAAGTTAATCACTTTACAGATAATCCGTCCCACTCTTCTCAACGCGAACATCGTTTAAGGTGTCAATCAAGGAAAACACTGGTGAAACCAGATACAGTGGTAGCCATCTAGCTGGTAGGAAGAGGCTTAATCTATAAGAGTTACTTGATTCTGTCTATTATGATAGTACTGTATTCAGAGTAGCAAAGAAAGTTGTCCTCATATAATGTGACCAGGTGAGTTTCATCTGAGAAATATAATTTACAATAAAATCACATTGCTATCTGAGACATCGTAACAGTTATGAATAAATACACTCTGAATACACATGATCTTACACACCGACACAATCATATTATTTCAGTCCTTTTCTCCCTCTCTTCTCTCTCTCAGTGAAACAGACACATATACACATTTGCAAATAACAACTAAAAACATTTTGAGTATCATCTTTTTTCTTGTATTTAGATTCACGAGGTGAGAGCAAAATTAAACAAAAATCATACTTTTTTACATTAGTGCTATTTAGTCAGCAAGTATCAAATATGATATTAAACCTTTTTCTGTCCAATACCTAATTGTACTGTGTCAGTACTCCAAAACAATACTTCTTTAAAACAAGTATTTTACATATTTTTCATACTCAGAAACAATTTTTTGTTCATGTACAAAAAATCAAAAGAATTACTGTACTCATCAGTTCATGAAAATCACAAGCAAGACAAATACTGGTAAATAAATAACCACCTTGTAAAATCTAGACTCATTCAAAACAGACCCTAAGATGGCTCAGATCTACACCAAGTGAACTTGGCTTTCGATGAATATTATAGAACATGTCTGCTGACCAGTCAGCTACTTGACCATAATTTGGTAAACCTCAATCAGGGCATGCAGATGTTAGTTCTTTTATCAGATCTCTGAGTCATGTTTTTGTTGTTGTTATTGGGTGTAACGCCTTTTTTCAGTACAAGAAAGGCTATACTTGGCAGCCATTATATATAGTAGAACCACAACCAGGGAAAACCCTGGAAAGAACCACCATCCAACAAGAAGCTACTGGCAAGCTTTCTCACGTAACATTGGCCGAGCCCGAGGCTCGAACCCCCACAGACAGTGGTGATATGGCAATGATCGATAACGGTGAGTGCTTTCAGCCACTCGGGGCGGCACTCTGAGCCATGTGAGAGCTTTGTTGAATTGACAGAAGAGATTGTTGTAGTGTTTTCACATCACAGAAACACTTTGGGGGTTGTTTGTGTCCAATCTAGTTAAGTGCATTAATCAAAGATACAGTAGCTATTCATTGATCTTATGGTGGGAATGAAACTTATGCCCTTCTGGTGACACACTGAGCGACTATGACTGTTAGGAAAGACATTGCCATATGACCTTTGGACTGATAGAATAGACATTACCTTTTGACTGTTAAAACAAATACTACCATATGACCTCTTGACTAACCCCCTTTTTTTGCTGGATAGTTGGTATCTTTTTACTAGGAAATAAGTCAACACTTACAATTCTATGTTCATTATTTTAATTGTCATATAGCATCTTTCTTATTGCAATTGTAACACGAGACATATTGTTCTACACAACATGTTTATCAATTGATTTAGATTCCATACCTTGAGGACCAGAGAGAACAGCGGAAAAAGAATTGGGAGGATTTTATGCAGAGGCAGTTCGAGCGTAGTGCTGAAGTTGACCAGGAGTATGATGCCCAAGTTATCAAGTTGTCCAAAGAATACAGTGACTTGGAAGACAAACTTATATCTGATTACAAAACAAGACCTTAATTTAAATTAATCAGGATTACAATTAATACAGTGTTCTAAGTGACTGGACTTCGGTTGATATTAAAATATGATTCAGTGTCTTAAATTTACACATTTGAAAGATTTTTCAAAGTTTTCTTCCAGTGGAATTTCAAAACACTAGACTTGCAAGGAAACAGATTTTGGCCATTATTGATGATACATGCTACTACTAGCACACAAAATATGAATTACTGTATTAACTGTGCTTCTCTTTTGAGTTCTGTTCATGGGATTTATCACAGTGCCCCATGGTCTAATAGAGACTACCTTGCACTGAAGTATACTTCATTAAGATCATGTCATAATAGTGCAGCAAATAAAGACAGGGCACGTAATGATGCGAGATAACATTATAATTTGTTTTCAATGCTCAAATCCTTAAATTAAGTTGGAAAATTTAAAAAGCAATAATAAAAGAAATTAAATCCATGACCATAATCACATTTGAAGTGGTGCAGTGCAGTACGGGGGGTGGGGGGGAATTGCGGCTTGTAGCGAGTGACTACTTTATCAAAGAAGAACCATAAAGATAGAAGAGGTTGTCTTTTGGCCTTCACTCATTGTTCCAGGGCACAGTGTGGATTATTTAAAAGCTACTACATGTGCTTGCTAAGAGGCTTGGAAATGTCTAGCTTGATATTACACTGCTTACTATATATATATATATATATATATATATATATATATATATATATATATATATATATATATATATATATAAAGGATCTTTTTAGCCTAAGTTTCTAAATGCAGTGAAAGTAGTGAATATATGAAGTAATAAATCAATTTATAAATAATTTGAATGCATGCCTTGACCATTAAATGGTTGAATGAATGAGGCGATGATAAATTACATAATAATCAGTAGTATATTTGATGCAGTATCGAGATTGTGTTCTTGATCTCTCTTGTGGATAAATTTTGTATGGTTATAAGCTCATCACAATCACATGTCAGTAAAATCTGTGTCCTTTTTTATCTATATGTATAGACACATGATAGAAGAGTGCACTCTGCGTATTCTGAGAACTCTCCACTCTGGAGGTTCATTCTCCGTCTCGGTATAGTCGTACTCCAAAAACATTTATGGTTGTATGTTCTAAGAAAATCATTATGTTCTAAGTGGATTTTAGGAGCCAGATTCATTCCAATTGAGGATTGAGATGTGTGCATAGATATGGACAGTTTGAACCAAAAAAGGGGGATTGTGCATGTGTGGGTATTAGGTCCAATACATTACATGAATGAATGCAAGGTTATTATTATTGTTTTGCACCTAATATATAGTCTTTTATTGTGATCATGCAGCTAATTCAGTAAAAAGTATAATTTTTATGTTTTTGTGTTTATTTATTTTTTTTATGCACCGGAAAACTTTGCAAAAAAAAGGCAATGCAAGTCCTGATATTTATTTTCAAGTTTTGGGTCACTGTACTTGTATGATTTTAGTTTAGAGACCTTTAAGATAAATTTATAAACTAATGACTGCTAGAAAAAAAAGTAAGGACTAATACAAATTTTAAGACAAGAGGTAGGGACTTTTGTATTAAACCTTTCCATATAATGTCAAATTTCTCATCAAGTATTAATTAGATGTTTCAGCATAAAAGAAAAATAATGATGGATCTCAATTACTTGCTTCATCCGTGGTGAATTTAACAATTTCCCACACCAATGTTAACCTTTATCTCCAGAATGGCCTGAAAGAGGAGATGGAATAGGTATGTTTTATTTATGAAGGTCTTTTGTGGAGAATAATATCAAAATTTTAATTTTTCATGCTTTTGTAGAACATTATGTCTATAATAAATGTCTATTCATCAAGTAAAATTGAGTTACATTGTCTAGATTTACCAACTATATTTTAATTTACCTCCTTGACTGTGGCTCATTTGCCATCATGTGTGAGGTCTTTCTACAATGAACAACCCAGCCATTAATGTGAAAGTGATTGATTTTTATCATTTGAAGCAAAAGTGACCAAATTTTGATCAAAGCAAAAAAGGACTATTGATTTCCATTTCTTAAATTTCTAAATGAAGAGGCAGAAAATTGTGATACGTGGATTATAATCCAAATTATAATGTGTCAGATGATTGGTTTGCATTATTTTGTGGTGATTAATGCTATTTTTCTGCACATGATAAGCTATAAATGGCAGCCAGTTGGCATTATATTTGTTGGAGGAAGAACCAACAACCCAGAGAAAGTTACTTGCAAAGCTTTCTTACATATCAACATTGATCCTGGTAAGACTGAAATTCACATAGAATGTGTGGGTGATCTGTAAAATTGAGTAGGAAAGACCTCTCAGCTAGGCACTCAGTATTAAGAGGTTAGTGTTTGGACTGGTCAGCCGGATGTGAGGATGATGTGACTAGGTGGGACATCATCCTACATGTCTGCTGCATGATGCCCCAGTGCTAGACATCACTACAAACTGTTAAAAATAATGAAAGCTATGTTAAAAATCCAAATCACACACACCTCAGCCTCCCGGAGTGTCCTGTATCAAACAAAGTATTCTGAAGAGCTTTCCAAGACATATTAGAAGCATATTATATTAAATCCTTAAGATGATGATGAATTGCAAACATAACCTAATTAAACTTGTGCTTGATAGATTTATAATAGGAAAATATGAGATGTTGTTGTTGTTTTGGGCTTAATGCCATTTGTGAAGAGAAAAATAGGCTATACATTGCAGCCAGTACAACTGGTTGAGGAAGAACCTGGAAAATCACTGGCCCGCAGGAAGGTACTGGCACTTTTCTCCCATACTTGCATTGGCCAAGGCTGAGACTCGAACCAACACAGAGATGAGATGGCAGCAATTGGTAAAGGCGAGCACTTTAGACTACTCTGACAACATGGGCCCCACAATGAGATAATAACTAGAAGATGGCAAAATGTTAGGAGGTAGGGTCTCATTTAAAGTGGGCATGGTCAGCCATGTAACATATCAAAGAACTGCAGTTTATTTTGGAAAACTTATTGGAAATAATTTGGAATAACATTAGGTGTCTGATATGTTTATTTTCTCAGGGTTTTATGTCAATAAAATCAATGGATAATTTATATGTACCTGAAATCAATGGATAGTTTATATGTAAATAAAACCACTAAGTAAAGACTTCTAGACACTGTATGTTTTGAAATATAACCCCAAACACCACTACCCCAACCTTTATTCTATTAACACCTAATGTATTGAGTAATTGGATTTAAAGAAACAAAAGTTTCTTAAAAATTATGAAATAATGCAATTTAAGTTTCAATTAGGGCTGTTCCAGTAAAATATACATGGGACCCAGGAAGGCAATTTTAATATAGAAGAGTCACCCATAGATGCATTTCAAATTTTGAATTGTTTTTATACGAGCTCTTTGGATAATCTAAGTACCCTAGTATATATTGCCATATATGGGTGCCATGTATGTTTAAATGGAATAGTCGTTATGTAATAATATAAAAAATATGGCACAGTCTTAATGTTGTGACTTTTGTCCTATATTGCAATGTTATAAAATACTTCTATGAAATATCATTGACATCATTAAATAGCATCCAGAAGAAAAAAAATATAAGCACTGAGCCTCATATTTTATGTCATTCACAAAATCTTGAAGCTTGAAAATCGATTACACACTGAAGGAACAAAATGCAGCGAAGCGAAGTCCATTCATTTATGGTGTGTAATCAATTTCTAACCTTTACGAGTAACCAAATCTTGTAAAATTTAAAGTTGAGTTGCCAAATCTTGCAAAATATAAAGCTGAGTTACCAAATCTTGCAAAATATAAAGCTGAGTTACCAAATCTTGCAAATCTTGCAAAATATAAAGCTGAGTTACCAAATCTTGCAAATCTTGCAAAATATAAAGCTGAGTTACCAAATCTTGCAAAATATAAAGCTGAGTTACCAAATCTTGCAAAATATAAAGTTGAGTTAACAAACCTTTTAAAATATATAGCTGAGTTACCAAATCTTGCAAAATATAAAGTTGTCACCAAATCTTGCAAAATATATAGTTGAGCACCAAATCTTGCAAAATATAAAGTTCTTATAATTACAAAAATTTAAAATAATACTGAATTTCAAGACATAGCAGATCTATAGTTTAAATGACATTTGCAAATATTGCTGAAGCAGAAGAGAAGTGGCCCATGAATACATTTTGTCCCTTCTTGAAGTAAGAACTTGTAGGTTTCTCCTTCAGAAAATAAGAATTTAACCAATAAGAACTTTTAGGTTTCTCATCCAGATGATAAGAATTTTTCCAATCTAAATGTTTGTTACAAAGGCCTGGAAAATATCTTAAACAAAGCAACTTGTACTAAAATACATGAAAATTTGAGATGTACATTTTTTTGCCATATTACAGTGAGAATTAAAAGTAAGGAATTTGACCTCGTACACTTTTTGCAAAAGGATGTTGATTTAATTGCGAAGTTTGTCTTCGTAACTACCACCCGTGTTATATCTACATCACATCATCAAATGAATAGATTTCCAAGTGGGCGATTTCTGACCCATATGGCCCCTTTGAAGGACCTTCATTCTAGGATGCCCCTTCTGTCAAATTTGTTTAAAATCTGTTCAGCAGTTTTTGAGAAGAAGTCATTTAATGGTTTTAATTTTGTTAAATATTGGTCATATTTGAAGGCAAATTGGCATCATTAAGACAGATCGAAAGGCCTTCTGGCATATTTACTTTTAAATTGTTCCAGTGGTTTTTGATAAGTTGCCAAAGTTGGCAGATTGACAGACAAGGACCAACGCAACTCATGCTGCATCAGGAATACTTGGTTCATATCATAAGCTCTCTTTACCATATAACATCTGGGGAGCTTGTGGAAAAATATACACAATTAAGTAGCTGAATTGCAAACATTTTATTCCTGTGAAAAAATGCGTACAGTGAAATGTGATACTGGTATAGTTCGATATACTCAATAATTTGGGTGTCATGAAATGCTTAATACCATTGATAATGAGAAGTTTTTATATTTACAGACTGTTAAGAATTCAATTCATTCCAATGAAGCTGTTTTTGTGCAATAATTTTGCTCGTACTTCAGTCTTGCCACATACCAGTCTTAACCTGCAATTCCCAGTTCTAATATTCTATTTCTGACTTCTGGTGGGCATTTATAGTCACCAGGAAATTGTACTGAGCAGGTTGTCATGTGTAAAAGAAATACTTCTGAACTTATGAACAAAAAAGGTAAAGTATGTTCACACAAAGCCTCAAGAACTGAATTTTTTTTTTTACAATAAAATTCTCATATCTTCAGTGTTGGCCCCTTTCCAGAGCCAACATAAGGGACTTTGTTTCTGGCACCCCTATGATTCGGCCTATCTTCTTTAAGAGGCTCGGGTAAGTGCTTTATTTCTACAATAAGCCCACCCCATTTATGAAATTCTGTCAAGTCATACATGTGAGTTGTTTCCAATAAGGGGTCCCATCCCCTGCTTTTCCAATCGTGTACACAGCAGTTATGAGAGAAATAATGTACGGCTCTTAAAATTTCCCTTCTAAGAGAAATAATTTATCTCTTTCAAATGTCCCCTTCTAATTGCTCTTCTAAGAGAATTAATGTACATCTCTTTCAGATTTCCCCTTCTAATTGCCCTTGAGAGAAATAATGTACATCTCTTTCAAATTTCCCCTTCTAATTGGCCTTATTATAAAAATAATGTACATCTCTTTCAAATATCTCCTTCTAATTGCTGAAGAATATCCAGATTATTGATATCAAGGTCTTCCATTGTCACTGCGATGCTTTCAGTTTCCTCATCTTTTATTTCATCTATCCCTGGATCCTCATCCAGATTGTTCACCTGTGGATTTAAAGTTTCCAATATTAGTTACTTAGAAAGCTATTCATTGCAATACTATTTCAAATTTAAACAACATTAAAACAGTAAATATGAGGAAAAATATATTTTTGTTAAGAATCCTCTTCAATTGATACACAGTAAAAGAAATGTGTCAAATTTAAAGTGGTGGTTCAAAATGTTCCTTATTTCAAGGTAACTTTTTTACAGGAAAATCTATATGTAGTAAATGTGTCTAATAATTTCAGGCAATTGTTCAGTTAATAATAAAATGATAATTTCATGCCATTTACAGGAGTAGGTAGGTAGGTAGTTAGGCATTCATGCTTGCATGTATAAGGCTTAATGTCACATCAGCACAATATTGCTCTATCGTGACCAGTAAGTTTAGGTGTTCCAAACAAAAGGCGTTCAAAACGAACATAAATATTACATAGGTAAATATACAGACCTCACTCTTTTAAACAGTCCAAAATCATTTCAGCTGGAGCATCATCACAATGCATTTCAGGGTTACATCCATTATTTGCCTCTTATGACATGCACAACGGCACACTCCATGCATTTTATATCCCCAAACCAACATTGAGCTTAAAAGCTGACACGTAACAATCAATAACTATTGTTAACATGGCTAACAGTAAAACTATACACTACACATTATAGAACTTAAAGTAAATTTTAATATTCATGCATTTCCAAACTTGGCTACTATCAACTCCTCTGATCGATACATTAAACTATATCAGGTTATATATCAAACAAATAATTTTTTTAAAAAAACAATAGGCCTGGTGGTCCTGTTATTGCTCACCTGATTTAAGTAGTCTGCAAACCAAATTCATTACAAACAAGTCAGGTAATTTAGGGGAAAACATTTTCAAACTGGCTACCAGGGAAGCCAAATGGTTCTTAGAAGGGACCAAAACAACTCAGCTTTGAGAGAACATACACATTAAATTATTCCTAAAATGTTTTATTCAAATATGCAAAGAAATAATTTAGTTGTCAAAAAATGTTTTACTTTTGGTTTGCTATGAAGCCATGTTGTTTAGATTATATTCCACATTTGCATATGTCCTCTGAATGGCATATAAATGATTTCTCAATCCACTTTTATTTTGTAATAACTGTGCATGTTGAAAATTCTGCCCTTGTCTGACGAAAGAAACCATAACTTTCAATGCACTCACATTTCACATCAATTTGGATTTGAGAGTTGCAAAATTTTACATTTCACAGTGACAAGTTGGGATCCTGCTGGTAGCTGAATAGGTCCCATACACCCTCCTGCAAATGCAGGCAGACTCCATTTTGGTTCAACGGTAACCAAGCCAGTCTCAAAAGAGAAAGAGAAGGGGGTGTTTGATTCCTATACCTAGATCAACCCAGACTGGCTGGTGTGTCCTTGTGTGTAAGGCACTTTATACTCCAATTGGCTTCGCAATAAATAACCTATCAGTGTTGCTGTGCCATAACACACCAAACTAAACATTTCTCACGTACAATTGTTTTTATGTGTGTATTCATTTTAAAGTCATACTTTTATCACAGCTTCCTCTTCCTGCAGTTCTTGTGCCAATATTTCTGGTTTGGTCGTATCTATTTCTACTGTTACTTTCCCATTTGACAAAACAACCAGAAGTACCCGAGAAAAGGTATTTTCCAGTGCTCTCTGAAAAGCTAGCTTTTTACACTTGCATACTGCTCTGCCCCTACTTGTTGGGTCTGCAAAGAAAGGATCACACAAGTCAAAGAAAGAAAAGGCAATAACAAAACACAGATCAAAGTATTGAGTATACTGATGATTCTGATGGCTGAATGTTTGTTTTTGTTGGGTTTAATGCCATTTTTCAGCACACAATAGTCTATACATGACAGCCAATATATTTGGTAGAGGAAGAACTTGGGGAAAACCCTGGGTATAACTACCAACCAATGGGAAACTACTGGTAAGCTTTCTCACATATCCACAATGGCTTAGCCAAGACTCGAATCCACACAAAGAAAGGTGGTTGTCAGTGATCTGCAACAGCAACCACCTTAGACTACTCCACCAGCCCCACTTGCGGTTGAAGTGACACAAATTTATGTAAGCACCAATAGGAGAACACAACTCTGAGATACTGATATACATGGTCCTTCTCACTACTCTATGCGTACTGCACTAAATGATCTAATACTATTTTTCTAAAGTTTCTTTCCTTTGTATGTAATAAGAGAAATTTTATCAACATTTGAAACATTATTACAGAAATTAGTGTGGTGACTTCCTGTTAAAGACATTTTTAACTACTGCTTCAAATATTACCATCAGCAGAACTATATCCAGGGATTTAACTACCATCAGAATAATCATGTGCCTAAAGATGAGTTGCCTCCCTTGACAATAAATTTATCTGAAATGCCAGTGGATCCATACATCGTTACTAATTTTAGTAAAATCATATTGTTCCTTACTACGACAAACTTCTTCAGTGCAAAGCATAGTTAGGTTGACAAATTTTCAAAATATCTCTTAATCACTGATCTGTGTGTAGGTTTAATGTAGCACAAGTTAACGCCTCAAAATACGATAAACACTGATCTGTGTGTAGGTTCAACGCAGCGTAAGTTAACGCCTCGAAAGACAATGATCACTGATCTGTGTGTAGGTTTAATGCAGCGTAAGATAATACCCTAAGCGCTTCTTGGTACATGGGAAACTGTTGCTTTCTCACACACGAACATTGGCCGAACCGGAGACTCGAACCCATGCATGCATACAGAGGTGAGATAGCAGTGATCCATAAAGGCATCCACTTTAGTCTGTGATACAGACTCGCCAACCCTAACAAGATGGTCTCAGTAAGAAAGTTGATTTTTTTTCCCATAAGTTTGATCAGTTCTCCGTAAGGTGTAACAAAATATAATTCACTGCCATCGTAAAGGTGGAAAACATGTATTTAAAACATTCGCTATTCAAAACTGATGCAAGGACAGTAAACATTATATTCAGCTGAAAAGTTTGTAAAGTACATGTAGACCTTATTTACCTCTAGTACAGTGTATAAACTTCAGTGTCAATCCCTTTTGAGCCCAATGGCTTGTTGCTGCATCTCAACTTGACACAATTCTTGGAAATTTTATTTGATTTCACATGACAACAATCATATCTCCTGCCACAAGACACATCAACAGTTTGAACATGCAGAGGTTTTGCATGAAAAACTACATGCAGTTTAAAGCATCTGAGATACTCTGAAAACAGTCTAATTTCCTGACAATCTCCATTAATTCTAACTGAAACCCAGATCAAAGTCAAACATAGACACACCAATTAAGGGTCACTTTAATAAGACTTACTGCAAAACCGTAAGGGATGTCAGGTCTGGTGGTACAGAGGTACATGTAAGCTAAGATATGAATAGTGCACAACACTAAAGCATAATGAAAGTAAATGTATGTGTGCTGGTTGCAATGTTGTCTGTGATGACATACAATACCATGGTCTCGGTTACAATATTTTTCAATATGGCGAGCATTTATGCATGCTATGAAGTGCGTTGGGTTTTGACACTGAAACAATTAACTTTCAAGGGGTCTAAGTACTTGTATGGTCTATTTTTTTTTTAAACTCATCCTGGTTATTGTAAAAATGACATTGCTGGTAACTGATGAATTGCAATATGAATTTAATTCATTTTATTATCATTTAAATCTTCCTTATCCATCCAGCATGTGACTGGTTAATATTTCCATCAAATTGTTAAATCTGTCTAAAACTGAACAGGTACTCTTTAAAATTATTCGTTTAATCTGTAGACATTTTTAAAACATTTTCAAGAAAAATATTTCATGAAGTAAATCCTACACATTCAACATTCATAATTGTTTTCCTTTAATTTTGATCTTCACAGATTTATAAATTGTTTCAAAATATAATGGACAATAAGAGTGATTTCATTAGAAAAGTACTGATGTTTAGCCTAAGATTTTATAGACAAGGAAGCTGTTGTTTTGTGATTAGTGCCATTTTTTCAGCACAAGATAGGCATACATGGCGGCCAGTAAAACTTGTGGAGGATGAAGCAAAGAAAACCCCTGTAAAAACCACTGACCCACAGAACTGTACAAGGGAGATGATGACAAGTGGAAGAAAAAAGTGAAATTAACAAAATTAGTAATACATTACTTTTTTAAAACAGAATGACAATATAAAATTGTAAGCCAAACTACCTTGGGTAAAGATTAAAATATGTACAGCGAAACTCCTTAAAGCCAAAAATCATTGGGACCTCCCATGAAATGTTGGATTTGAGAAGTTTTAGGTTTGCTGAGGTTTTTTTACAGATGTGTGAAAAAGTCGTTTCCTAAACCCTTAAGTGACAAGAGAGGTAGAGATTGGGGGGGTTATGTCAATACTACAACCTCAGGTCTCAGTGTCTGTAAGAGTGCACAATATGAAGAAACCTAGGCTGGTATTTTTTTAAATACATGTATTTAATGAAGCATTAACTGAACAATATACTTTCCTTCCAAAAATTGTATCATGTCGCATGAACCAATGCAGTTGTCATATAGAAATAGTCTTTGTCACAAGAAATATCTGAGTACTGTAAGTCTGTCATAATTATAAAATTTACTCCACAATGTTTAAATACTCCATATAATTCATAACAGTCACAGATCAAGTACCTGGCTTGAAGCAGACATGGTGCATTGTCTGCTGTTTTCTTAATCTTTCTTTAACTAATGTGGCTTTTGTTAATGACTCCATTTCTTGTGTGCAGTCATCAAATTATGAGTCGTTAGCAAACACCAAGTTTTTAAAGCTCTGTATATGATCTATAGCTTCCAGATATGTCACTGAGACTGTCATTGAGAATATGTCTTTTACAATACCGCTTTTTCGATATCTGTCAGCAAAGCATTAAATAGAAAGCCACATAACTGGTTAATAATTCCCTGATAATTAATTCAAACAACAAGCAAACAATGTTTTATTGATAATGTGTGCAACTGTATGGTATCAATCACAATTATATAATTGGTAAATAAACATGGTTTTTCTTAAATGGGCTTACCTACAAGCATTTAGTTCAATATGCCTTAAAAACGGGCTAATTTTTATGGTGTAAAGAATTCATAATTGCATATTCATAGTCCTAATCTGTGCTGGCATGCATGTCAAGTATTGTTTTAACCACATCTGCCCTTGGGATATTTTCTGGGTTCTGTTCTCAAAGATCAGCACATAACATTACTCACTAACTGTAATTAACCTGTTCCAGCATGTGTCCAAAAATTTAGCAGCTGAAAAATATTTCAAAGCTTGAAATGAGTTTCTGTTTTATGCATTTTTTAATAATGTAAAATTGAAATTTGGGATTTAATTTTATATGTGTATGCAGAGTTGAGAGTTTTCAGTTTGGTGGGAAATTTATATCAATGAAGAAAAAAGTTGGGATTAAAAACAAATTTTGGTCTTGAGGGGATTCCGGTATACTGAGGTTTTGGTCTTGAGGAGTGTCAATGTATATATTTTATTTTATAAATCTTCAAACAAATAAAAAAAGGAACTAGACAATATAGAGACTTATTGTGAATCGAAGAGTTAAATTGATGTATAAAACATCAAAGTGTAATACCCTGCTTAATATAGGACTCTTGCCATGCTCCCATTCCATCTGTATGTAACTTTCGGTGTGGAAAGTCTAGTCTAACAACACATATATACTTCACTGATGGCATATCATTTACGGACTCTGCTTGACATGTCTCTTCGTACAACTGGAAAAAGGAAATATAATCTGTCAGGTGTTCTGGTGTTTTTGGCAATAAAATAATTTGGATTTTTGTCAGATGAAAAATTACTACCAAACTTAGAACGTCCGTATTTTACCTACATGTGCTTATAATGCCCCCATCCCCACAAATATTTTCCTACCATTCTTTAAGTATGGTACACAACTACAATAGCTGATAAAAATATACAGCAGTATTAATGCTAGAGATGTTAGGAAATGCCCCAACACAGTGCCTGAAATCAGCCGAAGAACAGAACTAAGCAAGGTACAATGAATGGGCTGATACACAAGGGTAGCATTCTGTACCCCTACATGGTGCAGCACAGTCCAATAAATCTGACCTCAAACCTTTACTGGTATCTTGGGTGTTTAGGGGTCTGATCTTGCAGACATACTTGTCTACAATAGAAAAGGGCACATATCAATCATTTTGAGATACCAGTGTTTCTCACGGCTTGAGTTGTCAGCTGAAGGGGACATTTGGCAATCTGTATAACATAGTTCTATATCAAATCCTATGTTTTGTTGTTGTTGTTGTTGTTGTGGGGCTTAACGCCATTTTTCAGCACACGATAGGCTATACATGGCGGCCAGTATTAATGGTGGAGTAAGAAACGGGGAAATCCCCGGAAAGAACCACCGACCCATGAGAAGCTACTGGCAAGCTTTCTCACATATCCACATCCTATGTTTTGTCAGCTTGTAAATCCATGTGAAATGACACAGCCCTACCTCCTACCACATATTCTTATTCTGAATTACCAGGATACATCATTGGATAATTGGCTGTTCTATCAACACTTTTGAGGAACAGATCAGAGACAATTGTACTCATTTGAATTGGTTGTTTTGTTATTGTGATGAGTTATTGTGTATCTGTGACTGCCATTTGATGAAGAATGCAAGAATTATCATTATGCAGCAATGCATGAAATTAGAAGATGAATCTTACCTGACAGTGATCTCAGCAACTTGAATTACAATGCAGAAATATTCTGCTCATCATACTGTTTGATGCATTGGTGAACCAGGATAATAGTGGCATGACAAATCTAGATACCCATGTCACATGAATAAAGTAACCATTTTAAATGAGTGAAGTTACACATGAGACTGCAACATTACTAAATTCAAACAAAATGTACAATAATTACAACAATGCCATTTGAGTGTACCAATTATAAACTCAAGTTTTCCTCCAATTTGCAAGTTAGGCTTACAGCTGACATCTGTTTATGCCACTGACAATCTGCTGGAAATACTTTGCTCAACCTGCATTTGTGTCCTTCACCTCTCATTATGAGATGGTTAGGTTGTAAAGACATGTCTTTGTTGAATTTATCTGATAGGTAAACATCTTTGGATCATTATTATACTGTATATTGATGATACAACTAAATATACAGGCATGGACATGACCAAACCTCAATTTAGGCTGCTTTTCGTCTTTGATGAAATAAATGTGTTTCTGTGGCACCTGTAGGGTGCCTAAAGAAGACCCCATAGAAAACAGGTAAAATATGGTTAAGGTTGATTTTAGACTGACTCATTTGAACACATTCCAAGCTGGCATACTGAACAGAGTGCACTTATTGCCAAACAAGCATAAGACGATCAATCTCATTTGCTGACATAAACAACTTCATGATTTTGATTAGTCTGGGAACCAATCGAGAACACAAAGTCAATGGTCATGCATAGAAAATGTAAAGAAGATAAGACGAAAACATCAGCAAAATAAATGCCATGTTTATTTCCAATAAATATTGAACAGACTGTGAACTCAAGTGACTAAAAAAAAAATTGTAGAGGAAAATTGTTACTCACACTTGTGGAATTGAAATTCTGCAACTGAAACTTGTCGCAGGGAAGACTGATATGTATTGGAATTCCCCCCCCACACCAAAAGAAGAGAAAGGTAAATGTACCTGCAACCCCTGTTTTTCTAAATGACTAGACTTGCTGACCTAGTAGGGGCCCTTATGCCCCACTATTTCCATTCCTGTATAAAGGATGCATTTGTATGATCTGCAATAACTAAGAAATTGTACAGTCGCTTACAAACTTGAAACGTTCTTTAAAAGAAAATGTTACTCACCAAAGGTTATGTAAATGAACATGTCTTTCAAAGAAAAATGAGGTTGTTTAAAGAAATGTTTTTCTTTCTACTACTAGTAAATTAGCATGATGTATAATGTGCAGTACAACAAATTCTTTTCAACTTCCACTTTTCCTAGCAATGCCACATTCTACAAGAAACTCTCAAAAAAGAAATTAGCAGAAATAGCTCCTCTTAAGCAGAGATATAGAAATATATTTGGGCTGTTCCATTTAAACATACATGGTACCCAGGGAAGGCAGTTTTTTAAAAATATATGCCAGGGTACTTTAATTTCAGAGTTTGTATTGAAATGATAAGAACTTTAAACTGCATCTATGGTTGGGTACCCCACTTTAAAAGTGCCTTCCCTGGGTACCATGTATTTTTTAATGGAACAGCCCTTATTTAATTCAAACGAGTATGTTTCTGCTTTAACGACAGCAATGTCCATGTTCGTCTACACTGTTACCATTTTTGTAAACATTTACAGGCAGTAATCTAAACAAAGCCATTTACAAAATGTAAATGTTCTGATCTTAGTCACATCCTCAATAATGATCAAATAGCCAATGCAGCCCAGTGATCTGAAATAGCAACAGGAGGTAGGGCTGATATTCCACAAGGATTTACACACTGTCAGAGTGTCAAAAGGCCACTACAAGAGTCACAAGAAATATTTGTAAGTGTCTAGCAAGATGTGCACACTATGCAGACAATAATGTCTGCAATAACTGCAGCACATTCTGAACAAGTGAGATCTAACTCAAGCCACCCAACATACACATACAGGATTGTGAGGCCATTTTATTGCACAAGGAAGAGCATAAAGCTGAGTAGCAAAAAATTACTAAAGTGAACTATTGTCAAGAGGCACATAAAGTAAGAGTGTTATGCAAGGGAAATTCTAAACAGTTAATACATTTTCAATATGCAAGGGAAATTATAAGTCGTTAACATATTTCAATTATGGGAAATTCCAAATAGTTAAAAAAGAAAGTAATACTGCAATACCGATAAAACAGACTGAACTGCCATTTATAGTTTCCTGAAGGATCTATTGAACTTTGCCCCTCATTATAACATAATTCATGAGTGACATGAATGTATACAACATTATGAACGACATCACAGCATGTGTGTGTGTGTGTGTGTGTGTGTGTGTGATTTGGATTTTTAATGTAGTGTTACGTGTCTAGGTTCTTACAAAAAGTAAAAAGAAAAGAGTGAAGACAACAAGCTCTGTAAAATTTAACAAATAATTTATTTCCCTAGAAAACCAAGGTAAAATTGAGAAAAGGAACTTACGGTTTTACGAATCAAATCCAAAATTAATCCAAGAATTAAAAAATAGAAGTCCTATTTTTAAAAAGTCCTAAATGAATCACAGTTCAAATCCCGATGAAATTCAAGATGGAAGGCAATGACGTCTTCAATAGTCAGTGTTGTACTGATGTGTCAACAGTTCTTTGTTGAATCACATAAAACAATATTCCAGTTTGGAATTCCGAATAATTTTCAAAAAGTGCCTTTGTCCAAGAATCAATTTAGGATCACTTGTATTCCTGGGAAAATAATCACTTTAAATTGAATAAAATAAAAATTCAACTCAAACTGGTCATAACAAAACACCTTTAAGTGTCAAAGGTTTAGAGCCCGGACTGGCTAATTCTTATTAAGAAAACAGTTATACACTAAGTTAAGACGCAAAACAGATTCCCATATGAGGGTCAGATGGTCATCCTTCCAGAACAACATAGAAGCTTTTTACATGCCTAACATCACATACTCCCAGTATGGTCTTGACTGAAATCAATGTTTTTACTCTGGGAATAAATATTTTTAAAAAAAATTTTAAATTGTTTACCAGAAATCTTACTATTTCAGAATCAAGGTCAGCAACTAGATACAGTGTTTCTACTACTGGTTGTTTATCAGTAAAATAAAAAAAAATCAGATCAAACAGAACTGAACTGAATTTCTAAAAACAAATGTCAAACCCAGTAGACAAAGTTATCATTACAGTAACAAGTAATGGAATAAAAAAAATTTCAAACTAACAAACAAATAATTAAATTACATATACATAACAGGACCGGTAGTTTTAACATTTTTTTCAGTCATATCACTTCGATGACTGCAGTGTGACAGTTTATCATGATGTCCAGCACTTGGGCAGCATGCTGCAGACATGTATCATCATGTCCCACCCAGTCACATTATCCTGAAACCAGGCTGACCAGTCCTAACACTGACCTCTAAATGCTGAGCACCAAACGATGCAGCTGTTAGTACCATTTTTATAAGTCTTTGGTATCACTTGGCTGGGGTTCGAACCCGCAACCTACTGCACCTGAGGCGGATACTCGAACTACTTAGGCCACTATACGGTCACCATCAATCTTTTCCTTGATCTACTGTGAAACTGAAATCAAGTGGTCTAAAACTCCCTATTATCAAATCTTTTGAGGTGATTATGGAAAAAGTTCTGAGCCAGCTTTAATGCACTGGAGTGGAAAATGGTTGCAGCACAGACAGCAGAAGATACAGAGTTTCTCACTAGCGTCCTGCCACATTAAACATCTATGCCTGCAGCCAGGGTTGTCACAAGTTTGCTCTGAACTAAGCTGAAACATGGTCAAATATTGCCTTCGGTGCACCCAACCCACGTAAAAAAAAAATACAACAAACTCCTCAAAATGGCATCCCACAGACAGCAACCAATACTGCTTGCCCCTTTATGATGGTCCTGCCTGGAGCTATTCAGTCCAATGAACTAAATCGGATGCCAATGTTATTTCTACCATATATATTGTTTCTTGTGCCAAAGCATCCAAAATAAGTTCTTCACTTGACAGGACAGGCTTCAAGTATGACTTGACATATACAATGTAATTTTTGTCGTAGCAAAAGAAGTATGCAGCCTCGAACCAAGCAAACAGTGCAGAAACCATTATGTTCTTATTAAACTCGCCTTAAACATGACATCTGATGTCTGGACCCAAGAATCTATTGATTTCAAACTTTAACTATAAGCAATCCTCAAAGTTTGTGCAATGATAAAGCTCCAGGACAGAAGTTAACCAGCATTACACATATTTCTTGCAGTCAATGACCCTGACCTTTGACCTTCTGAACTCCAAATCAGTAGTCTTCTACATTTACACTTTGATCTAGATACAGGGTTCTCAACAGATTTCCAAACTGAAGAGTCAGTTGACCCTTGACCCCAATGTCTCAGGAGTCAAAATTAAAATCTTTAGAGTCAATTCTTTTGGACAGTCATGAGCCCATAGCTGTGATTCCTCATTATTGGTGGAAACAAATAATGTTTAAGATTTACTGTCTTGTGCTGAATAATGAAAAATATCTGTACATTATTTTGTCTGAAATATACAATCTCATTTTTGTAAAAGTGTTTCTCTTTATAACTTATGTTACTGTGTGTATATTTTGTATATGAAACAGACATTATTTTATACTTTATTAAATTTTCAACTTTTCAGCATTTTCTATTATCCACTGCTCAAATCATTTTATATGCAAATATACACAATTATAACTATGAAGGTTATATATGATTCAAATATCAATGATGTACATCACAGAATTGTCAGTTCACTTTTGCACTCGTCCATAAAATTTCTAACAAATTTCGGAAATTGACTTTCATCTTCTCCTCAGAGCTGACACTATCTTTGTTTCTTTGGAATCTGAGGGTCAGAAAATCCATCACCACCAGGTCATTTCCGAGACAGAGATAGAAAAAAAACTATACTTCTTTGCGCCATTGTGATTTTAATGTTCAGATGTATGCACAGAGTGTTATGTCCGTTCAAATTTGTTCTGAATGATCCATTAATTAAAACATTAAAGGTTTTAAACATTTTGCCAATTGAAGCAAATTAATTGTCAATAAATAACAATCCCATGCCGAAAACTGGCATGCAAGAAGCCATATATTCCTGTTTTTTTCCCCTACCGAAGAGCAAGCTAGTTATATAACTGCAGACCATGAAAAACTCAAGTCATTGTGCAGAAAAGAAACTGGTGACAGATGGATGGACATCACACCATAAGGCCATACAAAGAAATATTTATATTTCCAGTCAGCCAACCATCTGTTTTTCAAAGCTGACCCTAGCACTTCCCCTGCTCCATGGTTAAAAAAACCCGCATTAAATATATATAATGTTTAAAACATAAAACAACCTGCCAACCTTAATTTTAAAACCAGTACAATAGGACACACACATTTTTTCCTGGCATAATAAGCTGTGAATTAATAAAAACAATTATAATTATACAATAAATACTGCATGAAAAACATGCTGATTCCTATTTTGTCTCATGGGAGGGGTGACTTCAAAATGATTTGAGGCTCTAAAAATGGTCTCTGATGCCTACGTTTTTGTTGTGTGGATGAATGCCCATGTCATTCCCAGATTACTGTGAGATTTCAAGTAATTTGGTCCTCCAGTAAGACTGTTGTGTAAATAATGCCAAATTAACAAGCTTACACTATCTATCACTGATTTACAACAAAAGACACCCTGAAGCAGGAGAAGTATAGCATGGTCAATTTATTTTATTTTAATTAATTTTATTTTATATTAGTAAAATTAAGGTTGTAACAATAATTTGTTTGTTGTGTGTAATGCTATTCCAACTCCAACAAATTAGTATTGTCATTGGGAAACCTGTACGTATGAAAAATGTGTTCAATAAAATAGGCTTCATGGAGAATATATATATATCTATATATCTATATATCTATATATATATATATATATATACACACACACACACACACATACATATTTAGTAAAATAATAAAATAGAGACAAACAGTCATACATACAATTATATTTTTATAAAAGATATACAACATATTAATTTTTAATTAACATTTTATACAATTTTATATAGTGCCTTGGTATTAAGGCCATTAGGATACAAAGTACCTAATTTATGAATCCAATAACTTTATCAGTCTATTCATGTCTCCATGCACAATATCTATTGGTATGAAAGAAAAAAAATATAGTAGGGGGTGATTATTTGTATAACTTTTTATATGAAAGTGATGATTATTCATTCTCTTAGAAACTTGTTTAAGTGTATTGTGAGTTAGATTTTTTACTGGTTATCAAACAAATCACATCAGTTGATACGCAGTTAGTGTTATAACGTAGAGAAAATACTTCTTTTTTATTGGAGCTACTAAAATAAGTACTTTGTCTTATATTTGTACAATCAGAACATCAATGTCTGTTACATTTAGATGACAAAATATATATTATTTTACTTTCTGTCAGTTTATTTCTAAAAAAAAGTCTTGCAAATTCTTTTCTTGGGTCTCTATACATAAAGATGTCATCCGTTTCTTTCAAAACATTTTGTGCCTGAAGAAGCATACAGTAAATGCGAAACTAGTTGCACAGAATTATCTTCGTTTGTGTTATTTTTTTTTATCCCAATTATCTATATATATATATATATATATATATATATGTATATATATATATATATATATATATATATATATATATATATATATATATATATATATATATATATATATAACAAAGCCTCATAAAAAGCTGTATCTGGCAATTAGATTATTTACAATTTTTTTTTCCAGACCAAAGAAAGTAATCTGCTCATGAAGACAAGATTAAAACAAAATAAAATGTTTAGCCTTCTTCTTTCCACTTACCAGTTTAATTTGTGAAGACCAGCCATTAAAACCAAGGTAATAGTTTGCAAGTTCCCTGCATCTTGTAAAGTGCAGAATCTGACTTTCTTGAACTTTCTTCTTCCTCTTTGCAAATGATATCTTAAAAAGAAATTATAAACATATTGTAAGTTGTACTGAAAATTGATTTATTTTTGTGGATTTAAATTTTTCCTGCTTTTGTGAAAATGATCTTTTCATTGGTACTTAATTCTGTTGATGTAGGAAGGTATCACACTCTTGTCACAGAGAGAGAGAGTATAGTTTGTCAGGTCTGTAAATTCATGCAGAAAGTGGTGCAGATTGACTAATTGAGTACTAGATTTAGTTTTTTATTGATGCATTAATACATGAGTGTGTGTGTGATTTGGATTTTTAATGTAACTTGAACAATTTTTCAGTCATATCACTACAATGTCTGCAATGTGGCAGTTTATAGTGATGTCTAGCACTGGGACATCATGCCGCAGACATGTAGCATGATGTCCCACCCAGTCACATTATCCTGACACCAGGCCAAGCAGTCCTAACACTAGCCTATAAATGCTGAACATCAAGTGAGGCAGCTGTTAGTACCATTTTTATAAGTCTCTGGTATGATTCGGCTGTGGTTCAAACCTGTGACCTTCGCATCCCAGGTGGACACTCTAACCACTAGGCCACCAGAGTGGTCATTAACAAAGTTTTTATCATGATACGGCACTAGAGTAACAGGTCGTGCACAGGGATACACTAGTGTGTTTAATCCAACCTGGTTTGGGTAAGACTTTCTTTTATGTGTTTTAATGAGACTTTTACATTTTTATTTGTGCTTTAATGGGACTTTTACCAAAAAAATTGTGCTTTAATAGCACTTTTACCACATTTTTTCTGTGTTTCATAGGGACTTTTACCACATTTATTCTGTTTCATTGGGACTTTTACCACATTTTTTTCTGTGTTTCATAGGGACTTTTACCATATTTTTTCTATTTCATAGGGACTTTTACATTTTTTGTTTCATAGGGACTTTTACCACATTTTTCTGTGTTTCATAGGGACTTTTACATTTTTTTGTTTTAATGGGACTTTACCACACTTTTTGTGTTTTAATGGGACTTTTACCACATATTTATTGTGTTTTAATGGGATTGTTACCATATCATTTGCTATATCATGGAGAGTAAATGGGAGTAAAGTGCCTTTCCCAAAGGCACCGAGTCAGCTGAACCAGGAAGACCATGGTGGGTATCAATTTCCTTGATCCTTGGGTTGTGAGCCAACCAGACTCTTACGTGTAGGCTCGTACAAATGTAACAAAAGAAAAGAATGAAGTCAACAAGCTTTGTAAATTTTAACAAAATAATTTATTTCCCTAGATAACAAGATAAAAATATGAAATAGGACTTACGGTTTGTGAATATAATCCAAAATGTAATCCTAGAATTGAAAAATATAAGTCCTATCACTAAACAGTTCTAATTGAATCCAGGCTGGAATCTCTATGAAATTCCAATATGGAAGGCGATGACATCAGATGAGGTCATTGTACTGATGGCAACAGATCCTCGTCAAATCACAATTTATAATGTTCCCGTTTAGAATTCCAGAATAAATTTCCTCTGAATGTCTTTCTCCCAGAACTTTTATAAAAAAAAGCACTTGTGTAGTTTTCTAGAGAATAAATTATTAAATTCCAAAATATAGATGAACTTCAAAACAATCTGGCATCAACAATAGAAACACCTTGTACCCTCATGGTGTAAGATAAGACTGAACCAGAAAACACTGAGATTGAGAATTAAACCCAACTAAAACGTCATTTTGACACTCATGATGGGTCACATAATCACTTACTTTGTCCAAACAGCACAGTAAAAAAATATGTCAATTATCACGTAAGCAAGAATAGCCCTATCTAAGAATCAGATTCCCATGCTGGAAATGAATTTAAAAATGAAATTGCTTACAACAGACTAACACATGGGTTGAACATGACCTTGGTAATGACCAATCATTTTCGCTTAGTGTTTACAAAACGTCTGAACCAAGTTGAGCTAAAAATACTGATAATGTAATACCTTTTACGTTTAAATCAGGTCAAAACAGAGAAGTGATTTTTCCAAAAATAGTCAAATCCCATAAAAATTATCACTACAATAGAATGTAATGAAACAAAAATAAAATAAAAAAAAAAAATTTAAAACACACAAGTAATTAAATTACATATACGTAACACTTCCCCCCATAAAGAAAAAGAAAGATTTATGTAATAAAGCTTTCTTTTTACCATATGTAAATTATACATGAGGTAAAATAAAATTACATAAGAAGAACTCTTATGAATTATACAAAGTGTACATGAAATGATATTTCTATACACGGGAAAGTGCATCTGCAATCAAACTGTCTTTTCCTTTGATGTGCCTGATGTCAAGATCATATTCTTGTAAAAACAAACTCCACCTTAATAATCTTTTATTTTTTATTTTTCATCTTGTCGATGAAAGTAAGGGGGTTGTGATCACTAAACACAACAATCGGAGAAGGAGCTGAACTAATGTAAACTTCAAAATGCTGTAATGCCAATATTAAAGCCAAACATTCCTTCTCGATTGTTGAGTAATTTCTTTGGTGCTTATTTAACTTCTTAGAGAAATAGCACACTGGGTCATCAATGCCATTTCTAACTTCTTGAATCAATACTGCTCCAACCCCAACATCACTTGCATCAACAGATAATTTAAAAGACTGATTGAAATTTGGAGCTTATAAGAACCGGCACACTTTTGAGTATGGCTTTTATCCTATCAAAAGCCTCCTGACATTTTTCAGTCCAAAGAAACTTGTTTTTCTTGCTCAACAAGTTTGTCAGGGGTTCAGCAATATTAGAAAAATTGGAACAAAATTTCCGATAGTATCCAGCCATACCCTAAAATCGCATCAGTTGCTTTTTACTGACAGGCACAGGGAATTCAGAGATAGCCTTGACCTTAGCATCTAGGTTCACCATGTCCCACAATATGTCCTAGAAAAGTTACACAAGCACAGCAAAATTCACTTTTAGATAAATTGATTGTCAAATTTGCATCAATGAGTCTGTCGAAGAATTTCCGAATCGTGGCTATATGTTCTTTCCAGGTGTCATTGTAGATGATGACATCATCAATGTAAGCATCACAATTATCTAGACCAGAGGTAATCATATTCATCAAGTTTTGAAAAGTACTTGGGGAACCCTTCATCATAAACGGCATTACTTTATATTGATAGAGTCCATCTGGAGTCACAAATGCCAAAATTTCCTTTGCTCTTTCCGTTAGTGGAATTTGCCAGAATCCTTTCAGAAGGTCAAATCTGGTGACATACTTGGCATTACCGATTTTATCAACACAGTCATCGATTTTTGGTAATGGAAATGAATCTGTTTTTGTCACTCTGTTCACCTTCCTGTAATCAGTGTACATACGGAAAGCCTTATCTGGTCTCGGAACAAGTATACATGGTAAACTCCAGTCACTTTTACTGGGCTCTATGAAATCGTTCTCCAGCAAATACTGAATTTTCTTTTTCAATTATTCCTGTTTGAGAGGATTCATCCTGTATGGGTGTTGTTTCACAGGTTTTGAATCTACAATTTCAACGTGATGAAAAATTTTGTTTGTCCTCGTAGGAATATCTGGAAACAAGTTCTCATATTCGAATAATAACTGTTTAAGTTCATTCCTTTCTTATTGTTGCAAATGTAAAAGTTTTTGGTCCAGGTTTTTCAACATTTCCGAATTCCGAAGATTTGTTGCTCCAAGATCAACAGAGTCCGATTGAATTTCTTCACTTAAATCCTCAGTTGTGGGACAGGTACAACTAAATTAATTGAATGATTTACCTGGCTATCTCTCTCAATATACTAGTACTCCTATAATTTATTTAGATCAGAGTACTATTATTATAATTTAACTCATTCATTTTCTTCTTGACTTTGTAAGGGCTGTAAAATCTAATTTGAAGAAAATTTTGAAGAATAAGCAAGAGAGAATGAACTCTATTACAAGACTAAAACTTGTCTCAATTAAAGTTCTGTGAAACCATATTTTCACTTTTGACTTGAATTGCTGAGTGCCAAATTCAAGCATTACTAGCTGGTTAATTCCAGACCTAAAATCTGACCCTTGACCAGACTGGACAGATTTGGGAAGGCCAAATTGAGTACAAAACTTTATCAAAGCTTTTACTATTGCTGTGGTTTTAATATTCCTCAAAGGAATTGCCTCTGGGAATCTTGTTGATGCACACATAATGGTCAACAAATATTGGTTACTTGACTTGGTCTTAGGTAAGGGACCAACACAATCTACCATAATTCTGCTAAATGGTTCGTCAAATGCAGGAATAGGTTGTAGATGAGCCTTTGGTATCTTCTGACAAGTATGACAAGATCTACAAAATTTACAAATATCACTTTTGATTTCTGGTCAATAAAAGTGAGTCAAGATCTTGTGATAAGTTTTATTTATCCCTAAATGACCAGCCAGAGGAGTTTCATGGGCCAAACTAAGTATTTCCTGTCTGTAAGATTTTGGAACTACAATCTGATAGTTCACTGACCACTCGTCACTAGCAGGTACGTCGGGAGGCCTCCATTTTCTCATAAGAATTCCATTTTTAATGAAATAACAGACAGGTACTTCAGTGGCTTCAGTTTCACTAATGGCCCTCTGAAACAAACAGGAGATCTCAGGATCTTTTTCCTGTTTGACGACAAGTGATTGTCATTTATCACCCTGATTAGATAAAAGAGAATGAGTATTTAATAGAGGATCACTGTCATCAATATCTTTTGATTGATCCAAACAAGGAGTGAAAGTGACCTCATCAAAAGCCTGACAAATACATGTGTCAGCTAAAGGAATATTCTCCTTATCAAAATCATTCAAGAGCTTTCTTTGCCATAGCTCTAGTAACTGCACAAGCTGGGTATATATCAGGGAATTCTCTTTCAATTGGATCAACTTTCTGATCCAAAGAAGGCTTGTCAGTTACAAGTGGATTAACCACAACCTTGTCTCCAGCTAGGTCATTGTCTAGTAACAAATGAATGCCCCCAACAGGTAAAGAAGACACTATAACGACTGTCACAGGTCCTGAAACTAAGTCTGATGACAAATTTACAGAATGGAGAGGAACATTAACAAAACCGCACCCTACCCCCTGAATGAGAACACTCTCATTAGAACAGGACTTCTCAGAAAAAGGCAAAGTACCTGATAATAAAAGACTCTGAGAAGCTCCTGTATCCCTTAAAATTTAATAGGGATAGGATTGGCCAAATCACCCAAGAGTGATATCGAACCCTTCGACATCAATGGTTCATAATTCTCCATAATAAAATCAGACGGGGGTTTATTAGACCCAACAAATGTATTGATTGACATCTTAGAAATAAGAGCAGTTGGGATAGGTCTATCTTGATTCTGATGCCTATATTTCAATTTGAAGCAAACAGAAATGAAGTGTCCTTTTTTTCTTGCAATAGGTACACGTAGGAATAGACAAGGATTTTGAATCAAGTTTATCAGAAGCTTGATTTTTAAAAGTTGTGCCAGACTGAGTTTTAGAAGGAGTCATATTATACTGAAATACCTTTCTACCAGTAGAATGCTGAGTGAAAGATTTGCCTACAACAGGAACTTTATGAGTCAAGGAATACTCAGCAGCAGCAAGAGCAGCATTTTCCAAGGTTTCGATCTTATGCTCTTCAAGATGAGTCTTAATATCATTAGGAACACAGTTCTTGAACTCTTCAAGTAATACAAGTTGTTTGATATTTTCATAATCATGTTCAACTTTCTTGGCTAAGCACCATCTCTCAAATAACTGCTCTTTCTCTCTTGCAAATTCAACATAAGTTTGTCCAGCTTCCTTTTTATAGTTCCTGAATTTTTGCCGATAAGCCTCAGGGACTAACGCATAACCCTTTAAAATGCATTCCTTAACCAAATCATAGTCAGCACTTTGATGAACTGACATTGAATGGTGAATATCACTAGCTTTACCAATTAGTACACATTGTAGTAACTGAGTCCAATACTCCCTTGGCCATTTAAAATTTTCCGGAACTTTTTCAAAACGAGGAAAATATTTGTCTACTTCTTTATCTCTAAAAGGGGACACTAACCTAATATATTTCGTAATGTCAAAACTTGAATTTGTATGTTTAGTGGAAATGTGCTTTTCACTTGCCAGCTCTATTTCTTTCATTCTAATCTGAAATTCCCTTTCATCCTTCTCTTTTTGCATCTGTCTCTCTCTCTCCCTCTTTTTTAATTGCATTTGTTTATCTTTCTCTCTCCTGTCTCTTTCTCTCCTTCTCTTCAAATTGCAATTTCATTTCTTTTTCATTCTCTCTTTCCTGTCTCTCTCTCTCCTCTTTTTCAAATTGCAATTGCAATTGCTTCTCTTCTAATTGCAACTGCAATTGTTTCTCTCTCTCCTGTTTCATAAAGCATTTGTTCATCTTCTCTCTTTCCTCTTTCTGAAGCTCGAGCTTCCTTAACTCCAATTCCATTTTGTATTTAATTTTTTAAAAATGAAATACAAAATGGAAATGGAGTTAAGGAAGCTCGATCTTCAGAAAGAGGAAAGAAAGATAAACAAATTTAATTCTTTTACTTTTATGTCAGAGTCTGATACAGACTTACTGACCCAAGCCAAAACACTTTTCTCGAAAACATTCTTCTCTACCTAATACTAAATCAAAATGTTTTCAATTTCTTGTTTCGTTAAGGAAGATTTTGCCTCAGAAAGATCGTATTTTCTGGCAAGTTCAAGCAACTCATCGTTTTTCAAACTATCCAACTGCTCCTGAGTAGGACTAGAAAGAAAAGTCTCCACTTTTGATGACATTGTGAAAAAATCTTGTTGTTTTCACTAAAGATTTCAAACAAAATGTTGTTGTTGTTGTTGTTGTTGTTGTAGGGCTTAACGCCATTTTTCAGCACACGATAGGCTATACATGGCGGCCAGTATTAATGGTAGTGGAAGAAACCGGGAAATCCCCGGAAAGAACCACTGACCCACGAGAAGTTACTGGCAAGCTTTCTCACATATCCACATTTGCCAAATCCTAGACTCGAACCTACGCAGACAGAGGTGAGATGGCAGTGATCCATAATGGAGAGCGCTTTAGACCACTCGGCCACTCGGGGCCCCAAACAAACAAAATGTAAAATAGTACCTGGGATTTAAACAGTAGGGGAATTTAAATTTCAAAAAACAATTTTCTGAAATATTTTAGCCAAAATTCATATATCATGGACAAGCCCCCAATTTTCTTCTGTTACGTGTAGGCTCGTATAAATGTAACAAAAGAAAAGAGTGAAGTCAACAAACTTTGTAAATTTTAATAAAATAATTTATTTCCCTAGAAAACAAGATAAAAATATGAAATAGGATTTACAGTTTGTGAATGTAATCCAAAATTTAATCCTAGAACTGAAAAATATAAGTCCTATCACTAAACAGTTCTAATTGAATCCAGGTTCGAATCTCTATGAAATTCCAATATGGAAGGCGATGATGTCAGATGAGGTCGTTGTACTGATGGCAACAGATCCTCGACGAATCACAATTTATAATGTTCCCGTTTAGAATTCCAGAATAAATTTCCTCTGAATGTCTTTCTCCCAGAACTTTTATTAAAAAAAAGCACTTGTGTAGTTTTTTAGAGAATAAATTATTAAATTCCAAAAAACAGATGAACTTCAAAACAATCTGGCATCAACAATAGAAACACCTTGTACTCTCAAGGTGTAAGATTCGACTGAGATTGAAAATTAAACCCAACTAAAACGTCATTTTGACACTCATGATGGGTCACATAATCACTTACTTTGTCCGAACAGCACAGTAAAAAAATATGTCAATTATCATGTAAGCAAGAATAGCCCTATCTAAGAATCAGATTCCCATGCTGGAAATGACTTTAAAAATGAAACTGTTTACAACAGATTAACACGTGGGTTGAACATGACCTTGGTAATGACCAATCATTTTTGCTTAGTGTTTACAAAATGTCTCAACCAAGTTGAGCTAAAAATACTGATAATGTAATACCTTTTACGTTCAAATCAGGTCAAAACAGAGAAGTGATTTTTCCGAAAATAGTAAAATCCCGTAAAAATTATCATTACAATAAAATGTAATGAAACCAAAATAAAATAAAAAAAGAATTTAAAACTAACACACAAGTAATTAAATTACATATACGTAACAAGACACTCTGCCAATCGAGCTACCAAAGCTTTGTACCATAAAACACAGCAGGAAACCAAAGTAACAATCATCCACCTTTAAAGACAGTGGACAAGAAAAGTATAAACAATATTTTCAATAGCATGCCAATGCAAATCCCATCTCTTTTTGCCACAGTTCTTTTAAGGTACAGTAATATCTTGTGCGAGTGTGAACAATTTTTCTGTCATATAGCTATGATGTCTGCAGTGTGGCAGATTAAAGTGATGTCTAGCACTGGGGCATCATGCAGCAGACATGTAGCATGATTTCTCACCCAGCCATATAATCCTGACACCAGGCCCACCAGTTTTAAACTAACCTCTTAATGCTGATTGCCTAGTGGGGCAGCTGTTAGTACCATTTTTATAAGTCTTTGTTATGACTTGGTCGGGCTTCGAACCCACGACCTCCCAAATCTGAGGAGGATGCTCTAACCACTAGGCCACCGAAGCAGTCTCAGTAATATCTTAAAATGTTTTCAATATCTTTCATGACCACAGATCTGAAATTTAACATAAATTTCCAGGAAGCCAGAAGAATGAGAAATGTATTTGTCATGCTGAATCTTCACTTTTCCTTCTTACAAATGTTGACTAATGACAACTGAAACTTTACTACTTATTGGGCTATTGAAATTATAAAAATTAAAAGTCCGACAGTAAATTTACCAGCCTCAGGCTAGTGGACAGCCCCTAATTTTGAACCCTGGACAAGCTGTCATCCGAGATGTAACTTGAATGAGTAAAAGGAATCACCCTACCACCACCACCACATAACACTGGCTACTGTACATACATGTGTTGACATTGAGGTAATGTTCTAAGACCTTTTGTATATGATGTACAATACCACTCAGGCAGCATGGTATTTCCCATTCATCACCATGGAAATGGCAACATGCAGAAAAAGAAAAGCCACCACAAAAAGCTTTCATGTGTATTGTTATGATATACCACAGTGGGGAATACTTCACAGAGTTATGCAGCCAAGTTTTAATTATCTTATCTGATCAATTCTGTCCATGAATTTCCTGCCAAGGAATGGAAAAAAGTACTGACTATATAATATTTTGCCTTGTTTGTATGTTTAGCAGCAATAAATGAATTCAACTAGACTATTGTGGAAAGACTAACACAGACAGTTCAATTAAAGGATTATCTTAAGTTGTTACGTTTTTAAATATGACTCTTAAAATGTCATAACTTGCAACAAAATAAATAAATTTCAAAATCCTGGTTCTGTTTTACCAAGGAGAGTCAATGGTAAAATTTAAGTATTCCAAACACTGTGGAAATATTTCAAGTACAATGTGTTTATACAAACGAGGTAACAAAACACACTGTACTTGCATATGTGTTTGTGTGGTTTGATTTGGGTTTCTGAAAAGTATCTTTAACAATTTTTCAGTCAATGTCGCTACAATGTCTGCAGTGTGGCATTTCACAGTGATGTCCAGCACTGGGGTATCATGTCGCAGACATGTAGCATCATGTCCCACCCAGTCACATTATCCTGACACCAGATTGTCTAGTCATAACACTAACCTCTTAATACTGAGTGCCTAGCAAGGCAGCTGTTAGTATCAATTTTATGCCTTTGGTATGACTCAGCCGGGGTTTGAGCCCAAGACCTCCCACATCCAAGGTGGACACTCTAGCCATTAGGCCACCGGAGCGGTCACACTGTACTTACAATTAGTCTTTTGATCAAAACAATAAGGTACCAACAATTAATTAAATGGTGTCTTAATTCCCTTATCTAGTAAGATCTGGCCAATAAAACTACACCTATTCCCTTTACAATCACTTGAACACTGTTTGATCTGTCTCTGACACACACACACACACACACACACACACACACACACACACACACACACACACACACACACACACACACACACACACACACACACACACACACACAGTGGTGACAATGACTGGTTGGCAGCATTTGGACCTTATGCTAAAATTGGGTATGAAATGGCTTAAATTGTAAAATATAATACTGTTTGCGAGCAAGACACAGTATTTTTAATTCTGAACACAAGAATCTTCAACAGTCAAGTCTTCAGTAAACAGGTTTTATGTGAGCTTTTATTTGATGTTTCTTAAAAACAAGTATCAATCAAGTAGTGCATGCAAGCATGTATGTATGTATGTATGTATGTATGTATGTATGTATGTATGTATGTATTATTGTGTGTGCGTGTGTGTGTGTCTTTTTTATCAAATACAGAAGAGATAATGTTTGTGTAAAGTAACTGACCTTGCACTCATTTCCTTCAATAACAACTTTGTTGTTAAGGTCCTCCTTTGCCAATGCTGCACTCAGACTAGAGTAGAAAGTGACAAAGCCATAGTACCCTCCTGACTGGTTTGCACTTTTCTTGTCATCTAACTGCCATTTGACTGGAAACACCTGAACCCCATATATCAATCCATATTTACCAAATATATCGTAGAAAAGACTCTGCAATAAAAGAGACCAATTCCAATGGTTAGGCTGGTCTGCTAAAACTTGTATGTCTTTAATTGACTGCTACTGTCATTATCATAGTTATTATCATAATACTTTTAGACATGTATACCTATGATCATCCCATCTGTCTGTCTGTCTTCCTGTATCTTTATATTTCCCTACTGTCAATTAGAGGTGAAACAATTCTATGAATGACATATCTATGTAATGATAAACTTCCAATCTCAATACATATATTAATACAGTTAATCCTGTCTTGTGAGACCACTGATAGGAAAGACCACCTGTCTTGAGAGACCAGGTTCACTTTGCACAGATTTATTGGTTATATAGTGTTATGACCTGTCTTGAGAGACCACCTGTCTTGTGAGACCATTATGTTTTGGCAGAAGAGGTGGTCTTTCAAGACAGGATCTCCTGTACCAGAAGTAAAGAATCAATACAAGTGAGTTTCATCTTCACTAGTCATGAGTAATAATTGTTTGCCTTTCTACTCTTTAAATTGAGAACTCACCTGAAAGAGCTGTCACAGACACAGTCACCCATTTCTATCAGTAAAAAAGAAAAAAACTATTCAAACCATCATCTCATCTTTTGCAAATTAACATATGGTGACTAAATTATGTGGTCCAAACTATGCCACCACCCCCAGCCATGCCGATTTCATGCTATTTTTTTTATGCCATTGGGATGTCGAGTCACAAATAACATATATCAATGTAAAGGAGACATTACAATCTAGTTCAACATGTACAACTTTAATGCCATACTGATAACTGAATGGCCATTCTTACATTATTTTTTTTTTTATCTGCTGGATTCTATCTTGTCTACTTGAATCAAATTTAGAGGCATGCACTTTCACTGTGTCGTGCAGTTAAATATGCTACATCCAGTTCTGATAGGCTGTCAATGTTTGTTCTAGTCCAAGGTAAACAATAATTACCAATCAGAACTGAATGTTGCTTATTTGCTGCATTACACACTGGAAATATAAGCATCTGAACTCAATCCAAGTAGATCCAAAGTGCTGAGAAATGCTGCTTAAAGTTGCCTGTTAAATGATTATAAGGTTATTAAATCATACATTGAGAACATGTTTGGAATGTCTCCCTAGTAACTGAATGTGGTAAGTGAAAACAAAAATTAGCATGGAATTGGTAAGGTGGCAGATTTTTAAAAACAT
>JAECUM010015782.1:0-12500 GCA_016617855.1 Megalonaias nervosa | reverse complement strand
ACAGGTGGTCTCACATAGCAGTGGTCTTTCAAGACAGGTTTAACTGTATAAAGTAATATATTGGTATGATTTAGGGTACTTTGAGCATAATAACAGATAACATGAGATTCTCATGGTAATTTGCTTTCCAAATAAGGCACACTATAGATATTATACAATACATCATTCAATGCACACCACCTTAGCTATGATATGTTTATGGTTCCAGACAACAATAAAATGCCCTTGTGTGACACACAAAAAAAAGAGGCTGACAATGAAAGTTGTTATTAGATGAACTAATATGGTAAACAATCCAACAAAAAATCTCACAATTAAAAATCTAAATGCTAATTTACTCATGTTTCTACAGATTCAACAATACTGGTTTTAAATAAGAAGACTACTTGATAGGTGTTTTTAGGGATGTGTATGCATCTTAAAACTTTCTGACAATATATTGAAAAAGTACAAGGTGTGAATCACACTTGGCTGTTCCATTGATAGGTATAAGAATCAAGAAAGTATGGGTATTAATACTGCTACAAATTTTGTTGAGGAAGAACCTGGAGAGACCCCAGGAAGAAACAATGACCAACAAGAAGCTATTGGCAAGCTTTCTCTGATACCCATTGGTGAGGCTGAAATGCAAACTTACACAGATGGAGGTGAGATGTGTGCATGATCTGTAAAGGCAAGTACCTTAGGCCACCTAGTACTAATATTAGTACCCCTACTCCTACCTTGTGGATGGGGTACTAACATGAGCCTATATGTGTCAATGGAGCAAGCCAGGTGTGACTCACACCCGGCACTTTTTTTAACCTAATATAAACAATTTTGAACATGATCCTTGCATATAATGAAATAAATTGAGTAATGCTCTTATTTAATACCGGAATTATTGCAAATCATTGTAGAAATAGTTGCAAAATCTTGTTTACCTTTCTTATCCAATATTTTCGTTTAGATCGTCCACCATATTAGTTCAAATAATGACTACTTCTGCTCTCAGCCTTGTTTGTTTGTGTGCCATATAAGGACGTTTTTGAGGCCTTGTTTGGAAATTTAAACAGATGGTAGTAAAACTATGGCGCGGTTTGAGTTAGAAATTCTGTGCATTAAAAGTAAATATGGTTTATCGGTGACTTTGAAATTCCACCAAGAAGCAATTATTCACCACTTGATTGATCGTATTTGTCCTGATTTGGAAAGTCACTGACTTCGCCTTTTTTTCAACAAAAACTGGTTTCCACTATTAATGCAATTCAGCAATTAATAACATAGTGTACAATATCCAAATATGGTAAGGCAAGCCTTATTTAGAAAAGGGTCATGGCGAGAGCCTTGCGTTATCTGTCATGGCGGACACGGTGAGGTTAGTGTAACTATGCCAATTTATTTTATCATGTAGGGCTTAATAAATTCATAATAAGCCAAACTTCTTTCACAACGTGATTATACTATTTGTTTTTCTGACTTTTGAGATGATTTTTTTTTTGCTCCATTACATGATATGGGATCAGTTCATAGCCTCAACCACAACAAATCAAGTTGAGGCTACGACATCGTAGCTATTGGCCACCCAGAAGCCCATTAATTAGGGTAAATAAAAGTACTGTACTGCACTATTAAAATTTGTTCCCTTGATTTTTAGAGCCTATAGGTGTCAGATGAGGCACAGGGACTCATATCACTGCTTGCATTTTACCTTCAAATCATGTCTGTGGTTTTACAATTTTAAACTCCATTTATTGCGTTCTATACACGATATATAAAATACCCACCCACCAAGTGAAATCTGTTCGTATTATAAACCAAAATAAACGAAGTAACTTAACTGACCTGTAGTCCTACAATTCAAGACGTATCACATGTTATTAATGTTTTAGTACTACCAGACGCCCAAAATTATAAATATCAGCGTCGAGATCTTACATGTAGGACTAATTGTAGGGCTAGACTGACCAGTAGACCAACACCGTCAGAAAGAAACAAAAAGCCGAGATCTACTGGTTGGTCTAGACCACAGGTGCTCGTATCGCTGCTTACAAGTTTCCTGTCGTACATGTACTATATATTGTACAGTGCATGTATGACAAGTACATTGTAAGCAACGATATGAACCCGTGTTCTAGATGGACCAGCTACGCTTCAAAGGCTATACTTACAACAAAAAGAGTTCAGTGTACACTCATATATGTCGTCCTCTTGTTTTGCTTTACTGCTGTTATTTTGTTTTCTTAAAAATGTATGTAACCTAAAGAAAAAAAAAAAAATGTTTTACCAAACCTCTCGTAACAAGTTTGAAGTGCCGTTAAATTTTACAATGTAAATTAGATGTTGAAATTCGCTCCACATTTGTTTTTGTAACTTCTTTCTAAAGAGCGTCGATTAAGTTAGGGGACGGAACTCTTCAGGGCATGTCAACCAATCCATGGACGCGATTCGTTCACATCATGTTTGAAATTGTCGTAACCTCAGTGTTGAATAAGTTAATACAGCATATTTTAAAACAAACATAGTAGTCATTCAGCTTACAGTGTAGTCACATGACTAGTTTTACTATCAGACGACGATAAGTGCATGTAGTCATTACGAATGTAAATAAAGTATTGGTTTGAGAACACGCCAGATTTTGTCTGCCTGTCAAGCAGCTGACTGATATGTCCACTACTAGTGGACAACTTATCAACATTCAGAGCGATACTTGAGAAAATTTCACCCCAAAATAATGCAAATATACTTGACCATACAAATATTATTATGTGAAAAGAATACAGCAAATGTGTCATGTATTTATTGACTTACCAAATTATTAAAGGTTATTATTCTGATAGGTGATGTGTGTTTGTGCGCGCGCGCGCGTCCGTGTGTTTGTGTGTGTGTGTTTGATTTGTAACATAGCTTCAAAAATCTTTCAGTCGTATAGCTACAATGTCTGCAGTGTGGCAGTTTATAGTGATTTCGCACCCATGCGACAGAGAAATCGAGCTGTTTTGCTAACCTTACTTTTCTTATCTGAGTCTAGTCATCTCACACCAGACGTCTAAGTCAATGTGTCCACGCGCTCAGAACTACTTTTAAAAAACGAAACCCTTGTTGTCTTCTGCCGTGCCTAACGTAGTTGTTCTAAAATCAAACAACAACAACTACAAATATATAACAAAAACATAGTAACTTAAGTTCAATCCATCTATGAGGACACACAGTACAAAACATTTCGAGAGAGACAAAAACACACACGCACACGATGTCCAACTTTTTGGTATTATGCTAGTTGGTTCCACACAGCATGGTCAATTTTATCCTATATGCAGGCCTAGAGCTCAGTTCATTTTCAGGTCAGCGTCATTAAATGTAGCTAAAGCTACCTAACTAGTTTTAAATCCTTCGTGTGAAACAAATTATATACTGTTAGCTACATTTAATGACACTGACCTGAAAATTGACTGTGCTACAGATAGGATAAAATTCTCAATGCTGTGGGATAACTATAACAGAAAACACTGATCTATGCACATAGACTATAGGACACACGGTACTAATGGTATGGAAAAATGGGAACCAACCTGGAAATGGGTGAACATTAAATAGAGTATATATGAGTTTGGCTGGCCAGGAATGGTTAATAATGTAAGTTATGGTTTAGGAAAAAGAATCTTTTGAGAGCTTATCCTAGTTGTAAGTGAAAAAAATAGAGACATTGTTTTATTGATGGAATTCCAGTCCTTTAACAGTCTTGAGTTTGGAACACTCATTACTAAAATTAGCACCTGACTCTTTGGTGTGGAATTGAAAGCACATGTTTCAAACACATGCAAGTCCAGAAAATGCCGCTGCTCATATCCTTTCCTCAACACAAAAGCTGACATCTAGGTTTCATCTATACTGATAAATATAGATTTGATCAGGGGCACTCAGAAATTTTAAGTTATTGAAATTTTAATATCATGGTGTTTGCATAGGTTTACTATGGGAACTGAATTAGTACCGTGAGTCCTATAGACAGCTACAGCAATACAGTGACTCCACATATGCAGGTGCAATTAACATTACTCTAATTGCAATTATATGGTTTTATTTGTGGATAACAAGCAAAAGTAATACCTTTTGTAAACCACAGAGTGACTTTCAGTGGGATATTAAACACAAATTCAGATATATCAACTGTTGCCAAGAAGGGGGAGGGGGAACAGTGTGTAGATTTGACTATGTTAGGTGGAGTGTTTTGCACTTTGGTTCAAATCTAAACAATACATATATAAAATTTATACAATTTTTCATCTTTAGAGTAATTATAGTAAGCAATATGATAGTTCCTAATTGTGTTTTGAAACATAATGCATCATATATGATCACTTAGGTCTCTTCCACCATGCTTAATGGGGATGGCCTCTCATGACTTTGCTTCCCACTAATTTCTTTCAGTGAATGTTTTGAAACTTCATATTTTGCATTTTAATGGACCTTTGTCTATCTTACTTTAGTTTTAAATTTTATGTCTTCTGGGTGGAAGTTTAGGTAATTTTTGTCATTTAAATCTCTTTTTCTGCAATAATACATGTATATATAGATGGTCGCCTTGACCTTTAACCCTTTAATTACATAATATGACAAGGCTGGTAATATATTTCAGTGTTAAATTGAAGAGAGATAAATGGTGATATTAAAAAAGATGACTCTTTTTAGATAGCTTTATTTTAATATTTTTTTTCCGATTTTCTTATATAAAGCTCAAATATTTAAATGTTGCCTGAAATGCACCATTGCTCTTTAGGTGAAAAGGAACTTGCAATATAATTTAATATTCACTAATGTAATCTTTGACAAGCAGAACTATGCACATTGCTTAATTATGTACTGAACTACTATTAGGGTTGTCAAGAAAATCAAGGTTGGATATAGGACACATGGTACTAATGGTATGGAAAAATAGGAACCAGCCTGGAAATGGGTGAACATTAAATGGAGTATATATGGGTTTGGCTGGCCAATAATGGTTAATAATGTAAGTTATGTTTTAGGAAAAAGAATCTTTTGAGAGCTTATCCTAGTTGTAAGTGAAAAAAATAAAGACATTGTTTTATTGATGGAATTCCAGTCTTTTAACAGCTGACATCCAGGTTTCATCTATACTGATAAATATAGGTTTGATCATGGGCACTCAGAAATTTTAAGTTATTGAAATTTTAATATCATGGTGTTTGCATAGGTTTACTATGGGAACTGAATTAGTACCATGAGTCCTATAGACCTATACACTTCATAGCCTCCCAACTCTCTTAACAACTACAGAAAACTTAGTAACAGCCAGAAATGTATTATGTCAAACATGCTTTATTCTAATTTTGTTAAGCATCTCCATTGTACCCCAGCTGAATCATAACTATACCTGCAATATTTAATGACAAATAATGCACTTACCAGCCAGAAGGAATCATTTATCTAATGCAACATGTTACTCTTCATTACAGCTTGTACTAAGTATAACTACAATAGAGCTGAGTACCCAGTATCGTTTCCTTATTTACAATATAACTTTTCAGAATTGGAACTGATGAAAATGAAACAGTTCTTTTAATAAATATTAATTATTTATTGTTAATTTCATTTAACATCCATATATTAAATGTGATAATACCTCAGTATTATGCGAGGTTTCATGTTGTTATTTTTCTTTGCTCACGCGTATAAATTGTGTACTTCGGATGCAACGGTCAAACCACAGCCCTCACTAACATGTTTATATTAATGAGCCGCATGTAAACATTTGGACGTGAACTATATTACACTAGTGAAGAGTTCTTTTTACTTTAAAGGAAAATATTTGGTGAGAAAAATAATCTACGCTGGGGTTTGGACCGAAACAAGGAAATCCCAGTCGCGGGGTTACATTATATGTCTCCCCACTCGGCAAGCCTCGTGAGGCACAAATAATATAATTCCGCAACTGGGATTTCCTTGTCTCGGTCCAAACCCCAACATAGATTATATATATCTAGCACTTGGGACATCATGCTGCAGGCATGTAGCATCATGTCCAACCCTGTCACATTATCCTGACACCAGGCCGACCAGTCCTAAGGTTATCATGTAAAAGAATTGGCGATAAAATAGAAGTGAGAACTCTAATGAGCAAAACTAAAATTTCCCCTATTTCTTTTATTCAATAACTTTTCTAAGATCCCATGATAAACAAAGTTATCGCCCTATACGACACTTATGACCCATGTGACCCAAATATTGAAGTATAAGAGAGAAAATGGTATGAACATACACACGTATAGAGTATCGCACACAAGGGTAGAAATTACATGTAGAGAAAAGCATATACACACTGTATTTTCATGCAATTAAACACGTGCTAGAAGGGAGGAGAGCGGTTTAAGTTTAAGTTGTGAAAAGCAAAAGCCAAAGACATACATAAATAAGAACAGAGAATTTTGGGGAAATGGTTAAGTGTTATAACTGTTTTATCTCTGTTTCTTGGAGATCTAGGTCCTGAAATTAAGACTGGCGGCAGTGCTTCACAATTCATCGTCGCGAGTGCTGGTCAAAGATTACCAATACTCTCTTGATGTACATATCATTTCCAGTGTACAATCTTCTCTTCCATATAGAAGTGTATGTGATTTTGGTGATGACCAACGGGACCTTACACTCATAAGGTAGTCCAGATTGAAGAGTAATATTAGAAATAAAAGCTGATCACTCTACGTTTATCTACATCTTGACTTCTCTTCAGAACAGTTGACACAATGGGCGAATGCAACTCCATATAATGTCTGTGTGCAGATCGAAACTTACTTGCATGTTTCGCCAATAAGAACGCGTGTGGCAGAGTTCAGTTAGAATGTGTATTTTATCTTCGAGTACGAATAAAACGGACGTATAATGTCATTTCGCTACATACACCCGTAATTTGGAACTGCTGAACAGTGTTAGTACAGTATAACATGGCTGAAATCAAGAGATGCGTTGGTATGCACCTGAAATGGATATTGTTAATACTCGGAGTGATAGGATAGATACTGCTGCTGTTGCAAGTACTATTTCAGAAAACTGATCTGCATTTGGATTTGGTTTTTCTATGATTTCTTATCTCCGTAAGAAGTTTTACCAGTGCCGCCGTCACCCCATTCTCCATCATTGCCTGCGTAGATTAATTTGAAAAAGAAACAAAAGGAAAAGTCAGAGACTGTTTTATACATGGCCGAAAACAAGAACATCAAGAGGACAAGAGAAAGAAACAAGAAGAGATGAAAACTACGAACAATAAACGAAAGGGAATGGAAACAAAACTATCAGTTTCTTACATGACATTGCAAACACCTGAGAGAAATGTGTGAAACTTCTTAGGAAAACCCAATAGAAAAGGCCTTCACAATCCAAGAATTCTAAACTTTTCACGTCTAAGTCGTCAACTATCAATGAGGCTCCTAAACGCTTGTTTATTGGCATCGTCAACAATACTGCTGTTAACAAAGATATTTATTAAATTCATTTCCAGTTCCAACACTTCAACGTGTCCACGTAGAAGTCAGCCGAGACGGTCAGACATTGTGCTCAAGACCTTCTTAACCTAGCTTTGAAGAGAAAAAAGTACTATTTGAAAGCTTATTGGACTGCTTGTAGCCACAGGTGAATTACGAATCAACAGTACCAGCCAAATGTCTTGCAGACATTTATTTCTTGTGTGGATTTGCTCCGCGTCAGACCAAGGCAGCGAAGAGGGACGTTTTCTCTATAATAACAGGACAACTCCGCTGGAACTTCAAACCACGCTTGCCTGCAAAAACAGTGATCGTGAGTTTACATGCAGAGTATTACATTAATCTGGAAATTAATACAATAAGAAGGGATCCTAGTCTATTAATAGAACATAGAGCTATAGACAAAGGCGAAAAAGATGATGTTTTCCATCTGGAACAGGTATTACAACAATGGTATTAACGAAGTGGACCCGAAAAAGGAAAGATACTGTTAAGATCTCGCAAAGACAAGAACAACATTGAGTCTCATGTTGCAATCGCCACTTGACTGAAAGAATCATACTTCTGAACAGAGAACAGAAAACATTGTTCTTGCTTTCAGATAAATTATACTGGTCAAATGAAATATGACCAGTATTCGTCGACGTGTCAAGAAGATATGCTTGACACTTATATGCAAGAAGCGTGGACACTCTCTCACGGTGAAAAAACTCTGAAAAATTGGAAAAATGTCCTGAGGGATCGTTACATACCTCCACTGGCGTCCTCTGAGACGAAATACATAGCAGCAATCTTGCAGCAGAATATTGAGACTTCGTGTGAGATGCCTATCACTGCCTGTGAGAAATAAGATGAATACAAGGGAACATCATTACTTCCTGGTCTACACAGCTTCATGGAATCCAGTTTTGTATACTACGAATGACGTTCAACGCCCGTATGATGAATAAACCCACCTGCTACAACATAATGGGTACACGAACTAGGCACATATAATTGTTCTTCCGAACGGGTGCACCAACCGGTTTGTGAGTTGCAGGTTGAGATCATCCAAAGCTGTGCAATATTTGAGAACATTCCATATCCGACATAATCTGGTTCATCGGATTCCACACATTTATTTGACTTCTTTTGCGTGTATAGTGCCATGCAGGAACTGTAATTCTGCAATAATTTGCATTGGAAGATTCTGTTTCTTCAAGTATTTACATACTTTTATGTTTAAAAGATAAATTACTCGGTTGGGAGCTTTTCGCAAACTGTATCTGTTCGCTGATAAGTCTGTGTTTGTCCATTTTAACCAGCACCGTTGTGAATTCACTGTAATCGTCCTATCTTCGATGGCCATCGAGTACACCGTCGGAATTCTATTATGAATATTTTGTGCCGCTGGAAGAAGTTCTGAATAGACACGTCTTCGCATATGTAACCGTAACGAAATTATTTTACCTTCTTCGGCTACGACACCAGTTACTATTGATCTAGCTCAAGCAACATTTATGATTAGTGTGCCTATAATAGTTTCCGTAGTCGTAATTACCGTGACACAATGGCGTATCCACAAATCGCATCCTCGACCACTCAAGCTCATCCGTGTTTCAAGAATAGAGCTGTTCTCTTTGTGAATTCATTTCTCTGTTGTTTTTCCACTTCAGTTATTTTCTCACATCGTAGATCTAAGGGTCCATCATAGTTTTATGTTAGTATTGTCGTTGTAGAGACTAATTGCTCAACATGTTGGCCTCGTTCAGCTGTAATACGCATACCCACTTACACTCACTTGTTTTCATTTGTACAATTTTCATGCAATCATAGAAAAGTATCTGCCGGCGGGATATTTAAGTCTCCGACGCTTATACGTTCCGGGGTTTTGGCACCACGTTCATTTAGAAATACACTGATAATGCCTTTGCCTCTTTTGCGAACGTTTTCGTCCAAGAACTGCTACGCGGACAAATGCATCTTTACTGATTAATAGTCGAGATCTTTGTGTTTTTAGCTGAGGCAATGTTGGTTTGATAAATTCGATGAAGAATGTAACTGGGATGGATTCAGTGTTGAATTGCAATTCGCCGCCCACGAAACAGCCTTTAACTGAATTTACGCCCGATTGTGACGTCTCTTTAAGACGTGTTTTCACGTGCAACGTCGTGACTCTGATCTCGCTTCTAGTGTGTAGTAGTATAGCAGGGAGGTTCCAGAGATAATTTTTCCCCCTTGCTTTTGTGTGAATTATATTTTTGAATCAGATATTCCTTGACAAGTGGAACATAACTGCTAACGACGTTAGCATCCATTGTGAGCTAGTTTGCGAATTCGACAACATGAAGTTCAAAATTCAGTATGTATATGCAATAAGAAATCCTAAACACAGACGGCAAGGACGGTTTAGTCCTCTTCCGGATAGACACTTAGTACTAAATTTCTTTTCCGGCAACAAATGATCTTGGTATTGCATATGTGAAAAATTATTGGCTGCTGAGACATTAAGATTTGTTCTGGTGCCAGCATATAATCATTTTGTCCGCGCTGAAGCTCATCTAGACAATCCAGTTCACAGAAACATCCAATATCGTTGATAATATTGTACTTGCGTAGTCTACATCCGAGGGATTAATCTAATGAAACTATCCTACAGGCACTGGCTGCATCATCGCCCAGCACACAAGTTGTTGTCGCCAAGATAAACGATGTAACTGTTTTCAACAGTGAGGTCGTATCCATCCAAAAGGAGGGCTCGTCGTAGAAATGTCGCCGTGCAGACTACACTCAACAAACAGATGTTGGTCAATGTCCGTTAACAATTCCAGCTCGAAACGGGTTTAATACAACAGTGCATCCCAAGCCATTCTAGGTGACGAAATGTAGTGAACAGATCGAGCCTACTCGTGCATAGCTGTATCACGAAACGACTCAAATACATCCGCGAGCAGAAACACGCACGTTCTCATATATAGATCGTGGTGGTCACCGAGATTTCGACAACCAAATTGATTGCAAGTGCGATGTCGTTGGCGAAAATAACATCGTGAAATAATGAAGTATTGTATATTAATAATAACCATTCGCCCAAGGCTGCTCACTGGTTTGTTCAGCCTGGAACTAAGGAACTGCATGACCTATAGCTGGAACTGCCAAAGCCTCATGTAGTTTCCATGTCGATGTGGATGACGCATATTGGATCATTTTATGCTGTCACTATTCATTGCATAAACATGTGACCATAATACCCATTCAGATTATAAAGCACCAACTTACTTGTGTAAGTTTGAAACTGTAGATTGCATGTGCTGTGTGCGGCTCCTCTGCACCCGCCAGTGACGTGACATTGTACGTATATTTTAGATCTACTCTTGCTGTCAAAGGAATCGTCACAAATCCAGCAATGAGTGGCCGCAAACAACAAGCTTGTAATATCACGGCTTATAATCGCACAATTATTTTGTCTGGTGTTTCGTTGATTCCGACGCAGTAATAGTTATGGTCTTCAAGAAGCTGTTTGGTTCGAAATACATGCATGCAACTTCTGCATGGAAATATCCTACCCTCATCCTTTTTTGTTAAATCTGTTCTATTCACGTAACTGTAATTCGCCTCTGGGTCGTGCAACAATAACTGATCAATATTAAACAGCCTGCATATGTAAATGAATTGTTGAATGGGCTGAAGGTCTTTGTTCCAAACTGATACACTGACATTTATGCCAGGGTTGAGTCGCACGCTTTCACTGACGTCGGTAACTAGTACAGGAAATATAATATCACCAAACGTTAAGTTCTGCAAGGGATGGTTTGTATTTTTACGGTTGATCTTCATAATAGCTTGCGTGATATAGAGCGAACAAGAGCGCCAATTTAAAAAATTGATTGTCATCATTCCTTACATTTATTAATGCTAACCATGGAAAGTAAACTGGTGTTTTAATATTTTGATCCGCGGTAATATTTTAACAGGAAAATATTCATTGCATCCTAAACCTGCGTTGACATTTTCCAACGTCTCAATAATCTTTGCAAACGTTATGTCGTTTTCCTCATTAACGGTCTTACGATGTAAGATTACACTATAACCAATATGAATCAGCGTGCTTATGATTTTAAACTTATCATCATCTGAAATAGTACTCGCATCATTGTCAAGGTTAAGCGATATAATCAGATGTGCACTAATAACAATTTCCATTTTTGACATGCCTGGGCACTGCATCGTCGATATCATTCTTCGACGCATCTTTTCGAGTTTACCTGGCTCGTTCCGGATAACTGGCCGATCGTTTGGTAAATCACCACGACGTTTATGTATCTGAAATTGTTGTGGTTTTGAGGCAGCCGCAGTGGCTGTAATATGGCGACACTCTTGTTCGTGGCTCTCTCAGCCTGCTTGGTCCATGTAGAAAATCTGCATATAATAATGCTCTGCTATTTAGCACAATTGTTCAGAGTCAAATGCGGTGCCTGTTGAGGAGGTTTGAACATTACAAGCATATCGGATTTACTCAAACCGATTGATATTCGTATCCCACTCTCTCGCGATAGTCACTTGAGCTCGCGTACACTCATCATGCTTAGAAATACGGGCAAAATCATTCTCTAACTGATGCATTTTTTTAGTATTTTTGTTACTTTACCAGGATCCAAAAAAAAACAATCTCTTCAATTCTGGATATAAGCACATTAATTTCTCTATCGTTGACATCAGATTAATTCACGATGATAGGTTTAAAATCAAGACTTTGTCCCCAAAAGGTTGAACGTTATATATATATATATATATATATATATATATATATATATATATATATATATATATATATATATATGCTGAAACTTTATTAAATAGACTAAATTAATTAATTAATCATTGATCTAGAATCAACTTCAGATGCTCGCGAGAATGTTTACATGTGCGTATTATTGTGCCATGGCCGGATCACAATTTGATACTCTAATAGTATTGATATATCAAATTGCTTTATACCAACACTTTAAATGCCATGTTATTTTTAATGTATGTGGGGTATATATA
>JAECUM010015781.1:0-96939 GCA_016617855.1 Megalonaias nervosa | reverse complement strand
GAAGAGTTTGCAAAAAGCAGATAACTATTCCATTTCAAAATGTTTTGCTATAAAATAACAGTTTTGTTCAAAGTGTGCACAAGTAAAGTCTATCTTTCCAGTTTATATATGTGTAATCTTTTGTCATTAGGAGTAAAGTCTCATCTTTCCAGTTTGCATATGTGTAATCTTCAGGCATTATGAGTAAAATTCATCTTTCCAGTTTACATATGTGTAATCTATTGGCATTAGGAGTAAAGTCTCATCTGTCCAGTTTACATACATGTAATCTTCATGGATTATGATTAAAATCTCATCTTTCCAGTTTACATATGCGTAATCTATTGGTATTAGGAGTAAAGTCTCATCTGTCCACTTTACATACATGTAATCTTCTGGGATTATGAGTAAAGTATCATCTCTCTAGTTTACATACATGTAATCTTCTGGCATTAGGAGCAAAGTCTCATTTTTCTATTTTATATATGTGTAACCTTTTGGCATTAGGAGTAAGGTCTCATCTTTCTATTTTACATACATGTAATCTTCTGGCATTAGGAGCAAAGTCTCATCTTTCCATTTTACGTATGTGTAATCTTCTGTCATTATGATGAAACTTACCTCTATTATTCCATCTTGGCAGTCATCATCACCTATTAACAGTGGTGTGCATGGAGGCTGTTTAAAGCCAGACTCAGTATTCTGTAAAAAGAAAACACTTTATTTTCTTTCAACTGAAATTATACTGGAATTGGGGTCAGATCCATGATTTTAAAAAAAATTCAAAAACGTTTCCTGGACTTTTTCATATTTTTAAAAGATCATATAAATGGTTTTATAAAATTTTTAAATGATTTCCAAGACCACCAGATCTATGACAATCTTTGTTTTGATAAACCTCGTTAAGTAGATTTTTATTCAGGTAACATTCTGCATTAAGTCTTCTAAGGTGCAATAAGAGCTTGTCTATGCCTGTAAGTCCAAACCAAGTAAAATGTTTCTTTGTCAATACAGTGGAACCTGTCTTACTAGACCACCTCTTCTGCAAGAAAAAGCTAGTCTTTCAAGACATGGTCTCTCATGACAGGTCACAACACTATATAATCAGTCAATCTGTACACTGTGAACCTCATTTTTCAAGACATAATGCTATTGACTCAGACTCAGATAATAATCTTAATATTTAACCGACACTCACAGAGAAATATAAACTATGTATTAGTTGTTTACAGACTTAAAAAAAATTAATGATTTGATCAGGCTGACAATGAACTTGATTTTGGACAAGACACATCTGGACAGCATATAATGAATTAAAAAAACCTAACAAACAATGCAATTAAATATACATAACAGGTATGTCCAAATCTTAAGATGTGTAAATGTGGAGAGATTCTCAGAATAAAAGACCATATCTGAGGTTCTGTCCGTCACAATAGCTGTGATATTTTCATCCTTAATACCAAACTCTAGGTTTATATCTTTAATGTTCTGTGCAATATTGAGATCTATGTGTCACTGTCTTCTCTCTAGTCACTAAAATACATGTAGTTATGAAACACCTATAAGGAGAGCTGTCCGTGTTATGTAGTATTCTGTTGCAAGAATTGACCAATGGTCACATCTAAGAGATACCCATTTGTGCACTCACTGTGTTTTCATGATCAGCCTTTCACTGGTCATAGCTGACAGAAATATATTTAGAAACTTGTTTTTCCTGGCACTTAGCATTCAAGATGCCAATGGGTACCCAGGTACATGCCTGTTGATAATAACCCAGGTAACAAAATGGACAACCGGGTACCCCTAATGAAAGTTTCCAGATTCAGATCAAGACACAGGATAATGATTACAGTTAAAGGCTCATGTCATGTGCACATTTATTCATCTTCACAGGGGCTTGTATCATTGCTTATAATTTACTTGTCATACATGTACGATATAATAATACAAGGAAGGACACTTCTTTCTTGCGAGACCTATTTAATAATCAATGTTGATATTTCAAGTTAGATTTTGCAGAGGGTAATAAAGATGCAATTGCAACTCAGTGAATGGAATACTGCCCTCTCATTGGCCAAAGGAAAATGATGTACTAAACCTATTTACAACTTATTTATGTATTATTATATAGTACATATATGACTGATCATTAAATTGGAAACAATTATATGATAGTAGACCTCCATCTACTTTCCTTATTTTCTATTTATATTATTATGTACATCAAACTGTTCCAAGAAAACAGACGGGTTTCTTGAATGTGAAACCATGTGTCACTCCATTTTGATACCACATATGTAGCAGACCAGTCTAAACTGAAAATAAATGGCACCAGATATCGTAATAAACGGGCTTTGTCAATCTGACTGATGGATGTTATATGACTGAAAAATATTAGTGGGGAGGGATTTTGTTAAACTTAAAAACATGCTGCAACCATAAAAGGACAAATCAACAGCACTTTAAAATTTTTTAAATAAGAATTTGGCAGTGATGTAATACAACAGTCATTGTCTGTGGACTTTACAACTATTTGCAAAAGTTACAGTAGACATGTAGACTAGTTAAAGTGATAGTTATGCATAAATAATTTATCCATTTCTTTTTTCGTCTATATTCTTGTACTAACTACAAATCCACACGGATTTAACCGATTTCTGACAAGAATTTTACCTGCAGATCCAGGTAAGTAGCAAAAATAACTATGTTTTTCCTACAGTTTTTTGTAATTATGGCATGTAATATACAGAATCCTCATTTTATGCTCAGATTACACTTTTTCCCCACTTATATTAGCAATAATTATGGTTATAACTCTCTTGGGGGTTGGCATGTATAAACCTATAACATAGCAGTTCATGTTCACATTTAACTCATCAACCCCTAGAGGTTTTTTTCGTTTTCGCCTGAAATTTGAATAGGAAACAAATTTTGGGGGCTATTTCTGAATACATCCTAATACATCGACTTCCAAGAGATTTCTGGTTAACCTAATGCCTAGTTGTGTTAGAAATATCGTTTTCATTGGCTATTTCGCTTGCACATGAGCAGATGGGTAAAAGTTTGAGTTCCTTTTTGCTTCACGGACCCATCATTTTCGTATCAAGACCACTCTTTATTCCAAATGCCCATCTTATCCTACTTTTTGCAAATGTTCGTCTGTCTGTGTGCAGATCAGACTGGTTTGCCCTCCCCCCTTCTATGCAAAACTACGCTTTTACAGTTGTCCACCATCTAGATGTTACATGCACTCTGATAAACATTGGTAATATCTGCAAGTTTAAAGAAGCAGTAAAGACTGGATTTCACACATACATACAAGGAAAACAAAAATAATAAAAGGAAAAGACAACTCAATGGAGTAGACCTGGAGAAGCTAACAGTTCACCTGTCTAGGGAGTAACATCTCAACTGATGCAGGGACTGAACAGAACATCTGGAATAAAATTGGGAAAGCCAGAGAAGCATTTAACACCTTGAAAGAGGCATGATGCTCATCACCCCTCTCTATAATGAACAAGATCTGAATGTTCAATACAAATGTGAAATCTGTCCTGCTCTATGGCTTGTAGACTTAAAGGGTGACTAAGGCATCCTCCAACAGACTGCAGTCCTTTGTTAACAGCTTCCTTCACCACCTCCTCTACATCAAATAGCAAGAGTAGATCCATAACACTGGCTTTTGGGAAACCACCAGTCCAGCTACCCATCCAATAAGAAACCTCCGAAAAGGAAATGGGAGTGGATCAGGCTTACAGTGAGAAAACTGCCAATCATTAATATGCAGGCCCCAGAATGGAAACCCCTAGACAAGAGAAAGACTGGCAGACCAAGGAAGACCTGGGACAATGTTGAGAAGAGATCAAGGCTGCCAGAATAATGTAGGCCAAACTGAAGAGAACAGTCAAAATGGGTCCACAGGCAAGGTGTAGTCAAGGACCTATGCTCCCACAAATGTTATGTTATATCTACCACTGATATTTCTTTGATTCTGAGATTCATACAATGGTTATTATGGCCATGGGAGCCAAAAACCATGTAACTACTATGTGCACAAAAATCAACAAAATGACAAACAGTAACACTGATAAATGCTGAAACATGGAAGCACTAGGGAGAAATAGTTCACTGCAACACAGAAATGCACAAATTAAAGCAAAAGACACCCAAATTAGTGAAAATCTTGAGAGCCAACACATTAAATCACATAAAGTCGGGGGAAAAGAAAACGATATTCCAAATGACAGAAGTGACTCCAGTACCTGACTGGGACTATCTTTGGCTTTTGTTCTAAGCAGTGCTAAAAAAATCTTATAGCCAGATGCCTGGGGCACCTCTAATTTTAGATCAGGCCTGTCCAGTATTCTAACTGAGGTGACTGTTGGGCTTGTCGGAAAAAAAATTTAGCCTGAAGAAACTTTGATCATGCTGACGATATGTGTAAATGTATTTTTGAGATGTTGACATGCCTGCCATAGCACAATGCAATCTAAATCAGAGTTGTGTACAAGAACAAAAGTTATTACATATCATTGCCTTGAATGAGAATGTTTAGGCCATATTTATTATTTTTTTGACAAGTTTGTGAACAGCAGCAATGTTTCTTTGAAGTTGGGTTTTACTGCAAAGCATGATCAGTTCAGTTGTCAGAATATTGTTCAAGTGTAATTAATTTTTTAAGCCAATTTAGAAAGCAGTTAGCTGTCAGCAAAGCCCAAGAAACAAAATTTCAGAACAGAGTTTAACTTTGTAAAGCATGCCAGGGAAAAAAGAAAAGAATAAGATAAGAGGGGGAAGCTGGGTATTAATTCTTTGCACATACTGCTAACAACACATTGACATACATCAACTCGTAATCCGAGTTTTATTTTGGAGTGTAGGTTACGAGATTTGTGTAGTCATGTGACTAGGAATGCAAATGGCAAAATTCAGGTCAAATTTAATCAACGCTGTAGTTTTGTCTCATCTGTTAGCAGATGAAAGATATAACGAATGCTATGCTCGCAATTTCTGAGAAAATAAATCATATTCCTATCGATTTCATGCAGGTATATCTTGATGAAAGGTCGTTCAAGTTTGCTAGGCCAGCTAATAAGTGGCTACCCTATGCCGACACCAAATGGTGTCGGCGAATTCCCCCTTGTTGATAGGTAATGGACTCTTTCCCTACACCCCAACATAAATGTCCAAATATCAAAAATAGGGTGTCAAGGGTCTCATGGGTCAGAGGAAACTTGGGTTAACTCCCTTTATTTTGTACAACATGAATGACTTGAAAACATATTATTACCAATTTCATTTCTCAGTTACACTTGGAAGACATTACGATGTTATCTTCAAAACAGAAGAAATAATGTGATTTCCTCCTGCAAAGAAAATCTAATCTAGAACAAATCCAGGCTGGGGAATAAGGTTGAATACCAAGAAAATCTACCACATTTAATTCCTGCAGATGCAAAAGACTACTGCAGCCACAGGTACTTGTATGTGTTAGTGAAGAAGGAAAACTAATGAATAAACCCAGTCCTATTCTACAACTTTCTTTTAACTTAAACAAGGTGATAAACTTGAGCAGTTTGAAATCTGCCCCATCGCTCATTCTATGCTAATTTCATTTATTCTATCAGCACCTTCATTCACTGGTGAAATATCTCTGCATAAAAAAGAAATTCCAAATTTGTTTTCCATATATGATTTAAGGGGAGATGATGACAGGATTTGATCTTAAGGGAGACCTCCTCCATTATCGAAGAAAAAAGGATGGGAGGAAGAAATGGTCATCAGTCAATATTTATCTGAACTTCAATATGTCTCTCTTTCTTCCTGTTCCACTTTCTTATAGCTCTAATGAAATCAACATCTTTGACAGATGTCTCCTCTGGTTGTAAAAGCATTAATTCTGAGCATACTCTGCTCCTTTTCTTTGCATCAATATTGTTCTGTGGTTCTTTCTGATGGGGCATATACATAGCTAGCTTTGTCAGCTTGAAAATGTTGGCAAAATAATCATTGTGACTGTTATGTAAAATTTTCCACAGCTCACACAGATTTTATCTTCTGGATATATCTGCTCCAAAATAAAATTTTTCACTAACATAAACTTCATTTGTTAAATCAGCAGTTTACTGACTACTAAGCCAAATTTCTTATCTGTTCCATAATGCTGTATAAGGGTATTTAGTCCATCAGTGCTTCTTAATTGCATTTTCTTAACCCTTATTTTATTCAATTTATCTTAACCCTGATATGGACACATGTATATAGTTTTGTAGCATATGATCCGCAGAGTGAATGTGATTAATGAAAAAAATGAAACTTGCATTATACTTTTAAAATGTCTGTATTTTAATTAGACTCAGTACTTTGCCCTTTGTACATTTAATTCTGAAATATCACTGAAAGGGTCATATTGCCTATTTTTTGTCATCCAGCATGTACATCTAACTCGTATTTAACACCATTTCGGGCTCAAAATCACTCACTGGTATCTACATTAACACTTTCCCAGCTCCAATGATCTGATATACTTCACAACTCTAAAAATTACTGTCATCATCACTATCATCAGCAAAGTATTTGCCGAATGAAATTGTAATGAACTACGCTGGGAATGAAGACATTTTGGGTTTTCTAGGTAGCCCGTATTTTAAACACACATTTGTAAAATTTCTTCACGAATTGTTCAAACTACACCATAATTCTTATTCCTGGGCATGTTGTTCTAATCAAATTTAGTTTCAGAACCATTCATGTCATGCTTGAAGAACCCAGATGTGGAACGGTTGCTACCCGAAAAACAGATGTCATGACAAGAACGGTTACATAAAAATTGTATACTTCGCCAAACACATTTTCATATGTGGGACTTTCAACAAATTTGATCTCCAAGTGCGAATTCATACAAATGTTACACAATTCAGGCAATGGCACAACCTGACAGCATCTCCACTTAAGTACTTGATATATCTAATAATTTTTCCGCGAAGTCTCTCTGTTGCTCTGCCAATACTTCCTGTTTGTCACGCAGAGAATAAGCTACATTGATTTCTGATTGGAGGTTATTTTTTTAACCTGGAGTGGAACAAGTAATAACCACAAATGAGAATTCAATGTAACATATTTCAACACACCGGTAGCATAGCTTTCAAATCGACCAATGGAGCCAAGATACAATTCAAAGTAGAAGCTTCACGTGAAAGAGGTTATTAAATGAGGAGCAAATTACTTCATCATACATGTGGAACACATTTGGAATGTATAGTATATGCTGAACATACTTCTCAGTTAAGATAATTAGCATGGAATGGGGTGGGAGCAAGATTACTAACCATGTCACTGTGTTAACTTGAAGACGGTGAGTGGGTATTCTCAAATAATCTTTTTTGTTTTTACTAATAAATATGAGTGCCTGTGACTGCAAATGCTGTTTCAGATGGATTATAATTTTACAGAATAATGAGGCAACTCATAATAATTATTCATGATTGCTGAAGATTAAAATAACATGCATACAGTATTATTTTGTATTGATTCTTCATCTCTTGTATCGATATGTGTATCGTTTCAGCAGAAGTATTGATGCATCAATATATTGATGAATCGTTTCACCCCTACAGGATTCATTCAGAGAATCCAGGAGAGAAGTTTGAACACCAGGACCATCCAGTCCCTATTGAGTATAGTGATGAAAAGTAATGACGCTTGCATTACCTTTTAACCCCTTTGAACCCTACTGAATTTATTTGACAAGATTAAAAATGGGGAAATTTTGGCCATGTGGAAATTGGAGGTCCAGGCTTGTGGAATTTCAGTCAGGGCTTGTGAGTTTATCTAACTCACCAGCCTGGGACCTAAGTCTAAAAAAAAAATGTTCTTTGAGCAATGTCTAAGGTTTACAATCTTGGTCTGAGGTCTAATGCCAGACAAAGTAATAGCAGAGTAATAATAACAGGTAATGTATTGCTGTTAATTACCTGGTGTCATCATGTTGAAGCACAAATACTGGTCAAAATGAAGCTAACTGAGAAAACACTTAATTTGTTTGTCATGGAAATGTATGGGCATTATCATAACAGCTCAATGACTCTATTCATGTTTGAATAGAAAGGAATATATGTTTACATTGACACCAAACAGAAAAATGCAATTAAAACACCAGTTTCACTTGACAAGATTTCTTTCATCTGTAAGCAAGTAATCGGCAACACTGTCATCAATCAATAGATCATTTGTTATTTATTGAGAAATATTTTTGCTAATGAATATCTGACAAAATATTTCAGTTCTTAGTAAAATTTGTGAATGGATCATGATGTTACCAAATGTGCATGCACTAAACAGTTTTTGATTATAAAAATGATATATTGAAACCGCATTTATCAATTCCAATCACAATGTTACTTCATGTTAGCAAGTAGAAGCCAATTTTTAACCCTTTCTTTAAGAAAAGAAAAAGGGATCTACACTTCCTATGCTTTTTCAGCATGTCTGTATGTTATCTGGCATGCTGAAACAAGGGAGTTGTGCATTATGATAGGGCAACATATCTGATGAAGAAACAGTTCTACTATCTTTAAGGTAAAGCAGCATCACCTCTCTTTCATTTTTTTTATTTATTAAAAAAGAGAAGCTCCTACCTGGTCTTGATCCTCAGGACTGATAGAAAAAAGCAGATCAACAGACTTGTTCCGTTTGGTCGAGACAGTGCCAGTGGGTGTGACATTGGGGTCCCTAGGAAGAATAGGTTTCTTCCATTTTTTGGGTGGGGTTCCAAGTAATAGAAAACTCTCTTCTAAACCACTGTAAAACAAAGCAACATTATTGATATATAATAAAGGGGTATCAGAATGTCCAATGGAAGACTTTCCTAGCATTAAACTTATAAAGTGCTCTAATTTGCGAGAGACAGAGACCTACCTTTGATACAACTGTCTGGGGCTAGAGAACACTGAATTATTATTTTATAGGCAAGAACCACTGTAAGTTTATGAAGGGAAGTAACCCTTACAACAATTCTTGTGTTATTATAATGCCTGCACTAGACCAGTGAATCCAGAATTCTGAATTAAATCCTGGCCCTTCTCATGTGTGCATAATGATTCATTTCCTTAGAGTCACTGGAAAACTACCTCTAAAAACTGGCAAAAGTATGGAATGGATTAATTTTTTAAAGACCCTCTATTTCAAAATTTAAATTAATTAGTCATTTTAACTCCTGAATATTTATTAGCAGAATAATCCTAAAGTGGTTCCAAAATTAAAAAAGAATGAACCACTTTAAACACTATGAAGCTAACTTTAGGCATCTGCTTTAATTCAAAAGAGGTGGTGAGGCTAACTGAGACTGTTTTAAGCTTACCTGTTATGTGGACCAGTTCTATTAAAATATGATCAGTGATATATATCCTTAATACCCTTATCAGTATTTGTATTCATGCTCATTAGGGGGATAGGGGTTTAAGTCACTACCTGATAAAGGGTGTCCCCAAATCCAGTAGGGAATAAATGGGAGCAAAGGGGAAGGTATGTGCATAGGTGTGCTGATGTGATCCACTTCCTGAGACAGGCAAGAAATACCCCTACTCCCTATCCCTATGTCATGGAATTGTGTATACTTAATGTTTATGTATTATACCTAACTAAAATGTGCTTGGGTTTTGTTCCTGCATACAGTGTCAACCACAAGTCATTTATTTACATTTTAAATTACTGCAAAATCTTGTGTTTGCTTGACCCCATGCTGCATGAGCAAAGTGCTTACAATGACAAACTGATAACCTTAAGCTCTCTAGTCAAGGATTGCCATGTAACCAGGGTACTTATAGACTCAAGTTGGACAGTATTGTCACAACACAAGTTTTGTCAGGAAGCTTTTCACTTTGAAGAAGCAATCTTCATCTCTAGAGGTATGTGAAATATAAAATTGCATTTCACTATCCATCTTATGTGATAGAACTGTTTAATATACTAAAAGTTCCAGTATTTATTCCAAACTTTACAGCTAGAACAATGTCATATAACGTCATGTTATTAGAACCACTAAAGTCTATTTTCAAGTTCACAATTTTTTAACTGAACAGATGAACTCAATTCATTTAAATGTTTCATGTATTAATGGAAGAGAAAATGTTTGAGTTCTTACAGTTCTGTAAGATTATTCATGTTGGATACTGATTCATATACGAACCTGGTTATTAAAATGATAATCTCGTACAAGTTACAATGAAATGATTTAATATGTAGCAACCAACTTCACATGTGCGCATGCATGATTGGATATCATTGCTATTGTATGTGACCGTGTCTCAAGCACTATATGGCTTTAGTCACTATATTTTAAGCTGTCTGAATTTGGAGGTGTGACTTTAAAAAGGTTGCAAAAGGCACAATATAAAACTGGATGCAGACTGTTGTGAGAAAGTCTGGTATTGATACATCGGTTTTTTAAGGCTCACAGCACTAGGGCTGCATCTGTTTCTGCAGCCTGTGCTTAAGGCACACAGTTGGGTACAATCTTGAAGGTAGCTGGTTGGGCTAGTGCCTGTACGTTCAGGAACTTATACGATACGATCATTACAAACAAGACTGAATTCAGTAGAAAGGTCTTGTCAGCATCCAGAATTTCATAATGCTGATGTCTGATGTAATGTACAATGTTGTTTGAGTTACCTGGTTTACTAACAACACATAAAAGTTTCTTCCTTTTTTCCAATTCTTGTTAATCTATTCCATAAATGGAAGCCTCTCTCTGAAATCTAACAGGATCACGAGGCACTTATGGGGGAAGTGAAACTAATATATTAAAGGCCCCGCTCACCAGTTATTATGTACTTTTGAGACAGTGACGTATGTAAGGTGAAGTTCTTTGCATTTAAAACATGCACAGTGGAGAGAATGTTGGCATACCTTTATGCTACTTTGATGTAATGTGACTGACATTTCTTTGGATATTGTACTTTTGGAAATTTTAAATGATCTTAACACACTGCTAACTAAAATGACTGCTCCCTTGTGCTCCAAAAATCAGCCTGAATTTGTCTAAAGTACACTATCCTTAGCAGCTACTAAAATAGGGAAGATGAACTTTGCCAGACTAGGCAATACCAACTTCTGAAAGTGCAATGAATAAATTACCAAATATATAAAATGTAAAAAAAGTTATCAGCTCTTTTTTTTACAATCTACCTCTGAAGTTCAGGAAGTGAAAATGACCAAGTGGAGCTAGCACTTTTTTGAAAGGTGCACATCTGGAGTAAGGCCAAGCTGTATACTCTATAACCCATATTACACCCATCAATCATACACCAAAATGAAGGAAATTAAAGGTTCTTTGAACAATACCTAAGATATACTAGGTCTTTTTTAAATAGCCAGTATAACTAGTGAGGAAACCCGGGGGAATTCTTTTTCTTTAAAATTCTAACCCTATGCAAAATACGAAACTGTAGAGCGCCACCAAACCAGAGTTACAAAGTTGACATTTCATGAACCCCATAAGTGCCTTAGTGATCACATGCCCACCCTTGCTATTTCCCACTCAATAAGGGGGAGCTCACCAGCTATTATGTACTTTTGAGAGAGTGACATATGTAAGGTGAAGTTCTTTGCATTTAAAACATGCACAGTGGAGAGAATGTTGGCATGCCTCTATGCTACTTTGATGTAATGTGGCTGACAGTTGTTTGGATATTGTACTTTTGGAAATTGTAAATGATCTTAGCATATTGCTAACTAAAATGACTGCTCCCTTGTGCTCCAAAAATCAGCCTGAATTTTTCTAAAGTACACTATCCTTAGCAGCTATTAAAATAGGGAAAATGAACTTTGCCAGACTAGGCAATACCAACTTCTGAAAGTGCAATGAATAAATTACCAAATATATAAAATGTAAAAAAAGTTATCAGCTCTTTTTTTTACAATCTACCTCTGAAGTTCAGGAAGTGAAAATGACCAAGTGGAGCTAGCACTTTTTTGAAAGGTGCACATCTGGAGTAAGGCCAAACTGTATACTCTATAACCCATATTACACCCATCAATCATACACCAAAATAAAGGGAATTAAAGGTTCTTTGAACAATACCTAAGATATACAAGGTCTTTTTTAAATAGCCAGTATAACTAGTGAGGAAACCTGGGGGAATTCTTTTTCTTTAAAATTCTAACCATATGCAAAATACGAAACTGTAGAGCGCCACCTAAGACATTGAGGCTTCCATTTTTTATGCTCTCAAGACTGATCAGTCATGTGACAAATATCATCTCATATGATCACTAAGGCACTTATGAGGTTCATAAACTTACAATCAAACATCAACTTGGTAAGTCTAGTTAAATTTATCAATTATATCACAAACTTTCAAGTCAGTGTCTCTGATGTTATAGGAGATCCAATGCATTACTTAACAGACACACAGACAGGAAGACGTAATCCCGACCTTTTTAAAAGATGCATGGGGATAAAATTCATATTAATTATTTTTGCTTACACATTATTGCTGCCAATGATAATTATGAAAAGATTTCAAATACTCTCAATACTCGGAGATAAATCTTTGGTTGACGAAGTAAAACTTCCATGAAACTGCTGTTCATCACATGAGAAACACGAAACAAACATATCCCTGAACTTAATGACATAACTAATAACTACACACATACAGACAAGACTTTTATGTTAATTTTCAATACTAATTATACTTTCATAGCAATAAACAACAGAATCTCTGACTGAAACATGATTTTCTATCTACCCTACTTATATGACATTCCGACTGTCATCCAACTGTTCAGAAGTATAAAAATTTTCCATTAAATTATCATGACTGTAGAAGGAATAGTTGTGAGGTACATACAAACAGTGAATGGGAAAATAAAAAGTGCAAATAAGAGCCTATACACACGGCACCTAAATATGATTATTATTATTATCATTATCAATTTTATTATTTTCACAATTAGAACAAAAGCATTTACTGTTTGTGGTTATTGTTGAAAATGTATAAGTGATTTCACGGTTTTAGTGATAGTCAAGTTCCTCAGATTATTAGGTATAGGTACACCACCGATTTTCCAGCAACGGATGGTCCGGCACCTCTTTTAGACCAGACAAAATTACGAGAAGGCACTTGAAATTCCCGACACCACCAAATTAGTTTACTGGGCACGCACTCACTTGGATTGTTTACACTGCAATTGTTGGTGGTGATATTTGTATTTTGTGTGATTCTTTGCTTATTTTACTTACATTTAACCCTAGCTAGATAAAGTAGAACTGTTGAAAAAACTGGACCATGGTGTTTCCGTGCAAAAGCTGTGTGACACATATGGTACTGGTTCATCAACTGTTTACGATATAAACAAGCAGAGGGACAAAATGTTGAAATTCTATTCAGACAGTGATTCCAAGAAGCAAATGAACATTAGAAAAACTATGAAAGATGGTAAGAGTGATGATGGAATGGTTTCGACAACATCGGAGTGATGGAGTGGACGTGTCGGGTAGGATGGTAATGGATCAGGCTCACTTCTTACATAAAGAACTTAAATTAGAACATGAGTGTGACTATAGTGAAGGAGGGCTTCAAAGGTCCAAGAAGCATCGTAGAATTTCCATGCATAAAGTGTGTGGAGAAAAACGGTCCGCAGACCACGAAGGAGCTGTCCAGTATGTGGACGAATTTCATAAGCTTGTGGTTGATAAGCACCTCAGTCCTGAGCAGGTGAATAATGCAGATGAAACTCCATTATATTGGCGATGCACACCTAGAAGGACGCTAACAACGGAGGATGATGGAGGGCTCACAGGATTCAAACAGTCTAAGGATAGAGTTACCATCTTAGGATGCTCAAACGCAGCAGGCACACACAGATGTAAACCACTCGTGATAGGAAAAAGTAAACGCCCTAGAGTCTTGAAAGGTGTTAAAACTTTACCAGTAACATACCGTGATAATAAAAATGGCTGGATTACCACCATAATTATGTTAGAATGGTTTGAAAATTTTTTTGTGCCTGAAGCCAGAGCACACTGTACGTCTGTAGGCCTGCCGGAAGACTGCAAAATTATACTTATTCTGGACAACTGTTCAGCTCACCCCAAAGCTGAACTCCTGTGCAAGAAAAATGTTTATATAGAATTTACCCCCAAACTGTACATCACTTATCCAACCCCAAGACCAAGGAGCAGTGTTTTATCTACAAATGGCTTCATGTAAGTCATCTGACTCATCAAGGCAAAAAACAGTGAGTCAAAATCCAATCCTATGAGTCCTATTCAAGCTGATGATCAGTCTAAAGTAGTTGTTAAAAAATAATTATATCGTTTAAATACACAACAAAAATATTAGTTATATAATGTGACTAAAGCCAATAAGGCAATTCGTTTGCCAGAAGCATCTGAACATTCTATATTTGTTAACAATTTTGTTGATGGTTTCATATCATCTGAAATAATCTGAGCATACATGACAAGGCATTTCTTGTTGGCTATATCAGTACTTTCATCTGCCATTGCTGTCACAAATGACGAATTTTGCAGGTCACGTATAAAACTATCCTCAACAATGTTTGATAGGCTCTCCAGTACCTCTGAACAGGTAGTAGTCAAGTCATACTGAACGGCGGATTTCTTCAAAATGCCAATGGCATCAATTTCTTTAGCTGTTAAGTCATATATTAAATTAAAAAGAGATTTGTATTTTAAAAAAGGGATGTCTTTTACGCTCAGCCAATGGACACACTTAAGTAGCACTTTCGCTGCTATGTCTTTATTGTAAAACTGCATTCAAATCTGGCTGGTGTTGTGAACCTTCCAGAGGTCTTGGAAACGCCTGATCACACGTATTTGGATGCCAATTTTTTTATCTGGGACACAGAAAATCACTTAGGCGGGAGTCCTCCGTACACATGTAATAGGTGGGCGGCAAAATTCAAAGACTTGCCAGTCCTGCTTCAGCCACCTGCTTAGTGAGAAAATGTATTGATCACTTAGCTGTGCTGATATTTACAATGACAGAATTCAGTGGCTTAAAGACCTCTTGATGTACATGTTGCCATTATAAGAGTACATCAAAAGAACATGATGCAATTAGTTGGGCAGCAAGTTCAAAGGCTTTGACTGGCCGCTGGGTGGGAAAATATACTGATATTTACAGTGATTGAATTTAGAGGCAGAAAGACCCAGAGATGTACTTGTGGTCATTTATAAAAGTACATGATGTAAACCACTTTAGGTTTCATAATTATGTCCATTTCCGAGTGTAGGGGAATAAGCAGTGCATGTGACCTCGGAATCAAGACATGTTGAGACATGGACAAAATGCCATTCACAAATTAGGATAGTATTTTGGAGTTAAACGGCAGACTGACGAAGATTGTAATGAGATTCAGAAGAGAGCTAATTAGCTAGAACTGAAAGTTCAGATGGGACAGTCGCAAAGTGTAAGAAAAGTTTGTGATGCCTAGCTTAGTGCTTGGAATAAGACCTTCCTTGGATTGACAAAATTCAGTTTCACTCTGATGGACAAACGAGAGCTATGTCAATGTCATAAAGAATGTAAAATTAAACTCAGTGGCAACCAATAGTTCTTCTAATTTGCATAGTTTTCTGGGAGGGGACTGCAACTTTTGCTGGTGTGACTCCTATTTTTACCAAAATGAGTTTAAAATCCCACGAGACCTCTGCCTTCAATCAACAGTTTGTTTTCTGGCAACCCAGCATGCCTTCCCAGTGTACTGTTCTGAAAGTTATTGTTTTTTGGCAGATTTGGTCATCGAGGTTTATTTTAGCCTCAGTACATATATGGCAAAACATAAAGGCATCTTCACTGTCACATTCTTCACTCGACTTACCTTTTTTTGAAATCGTAGCCAGCTGTATGTTTTCAACCATTGCTACACAAAATTACGTTTTACCTTCAAGTAACCGTTACCTCATCTTTAGATGATGAAGGCTCCACTGGTTCGATAACAACACTATTATCGACGGTCGGTTGTATAAACGTGATCCAAATGATAATTTCGTTTGTTTCGGATCTGTTTGAAGTTTTTTACCTTGGACGCCATTTTCATTCGAACGCTGATAGTATCGTGGAATAATGCAAGGCATACAATTGAGGGAATGGAAATTGTTGCTTCTTTGCGTGACAAGGATGCACATAAAATAATAGTTTCTCGTGAGAATCACAGTAAAATCACATGTTTATTTTTCGCCTCTTTCTTGTCTGTGGTGATTTATGGTTCTAACATACTGTTGCTACAAATGATGTGACAGTTACAGGTCACATAAAGTCAGCTCCAGGCTCCACACTCATTTGAAACCCTATGTATTATGATAACATCAGCATAAGAAACTGAATGTGTGCATGTTTTCTCTGTTTGAGCAAGTTGTAATCTAGCCAATGAAGCAGTTAGACCAAACCTTTATTTTGTGCTAATCAGCAAAACATAACATTGGTTGCGTCAATTTACGTACCGGTGACGATTTTTAGACCAAACCTTTGTTTTGTGGTAATCAGCAAAACATAACATTGGGGTGCATTAATTTACGTACTGTCGTCGACTTTTGTGCGTCAATTCGGAAAATTCTGCGTATTTGACACATGACGCATGGGTAGATAAAACAATGAAGGAGTATTGTGATCTATGAAGGCTAAGTATCGCTCACTTTTCATGCAATGTATGTTGGATGTGGTTAATGCTGGAAAGTCCGTACAGACAGTTATACAGAATTCAACATGAAAGATGTGCTGTGGTTTATTGCTTGTGGCTGGGAGAAGGTACAAGGGTCAACACTAAAGAAAGGCTGGCATAAGTTGTGGCCTGCCTTGATGTCTGAAAATTCACCTGATGAAAGCGTTGACAATAATTTCACTGGATTTAATGTACCAAAGGAGGAAGTTGTTCATGAGTTGCTTGATTATGCAAAAAGTGTTACAGGACCTATTGCCAAGAATATAGCAAGTAAGCTTAATGAAGAAAATCTGGCTGAGTGGATGAATGTTGACGAAGAAATACCTGTTGTTTATCACCATACTGATTCTGAAACATATGAAACAACTTCACTTGGAAGAAATGTTTAAAATATAGCCAAGAAGAATGTGTATCAGAGCAGTACATTTGAAAATCCTGTGGCTTCAACTTCAAGTACCCTGGATGTCCCACCTGCAGCATCAAAAATCCATGGTGAAGCAACCAACTATGTAACAGACAATAATCCTGACAGCCCTCAACTGCCAGACCTTTTGTGATTAACTCTACAGTTCTAGGAAATTTCTAACATTTGCCACTTTGAGAGTGCTAGTACAGCAACAATCCTAGCAAGAACAGTAATTAATAAACCCGTTTCATTTATACCTGTATTGTTGAATTATTATTATGTGACCTTGGTTGGTCTGGCAAAACTGTTAATCCGGCAAGGCGTTGGAACCAAGGGTGCCGGAAAATTGGTGGTGTACCTGTATTAGAAGTTTATGGCAACAAGAAAATTTGATTTCTTCCCTTCAGATGATATTTTAAAAAGATAATGAAATTATTATCTATATTATGATACTGGACAGCAACACTATTTAATAAACATTCATACAAACCATTAATTTCATCTTTCCAAGAAGACAAATTTAAGCGTATTTTGTAAACAGAAACTAAACCCATTCATTGCATGATCGTTCAAGGTAAAAATGTACACAGAATTCCTCTCCATAACAGTTAAACTTCTCTCAGTGTAAGCTAAGTTCACAATCAGTCTAAATGGATAAAAAGTATGTGGATTGTAATATGAGATTCACTGCCAACTATGTTTGCTTAAATAGTTCTGTTAAAGAGTGGTTTTAAAGGTCCTTTACTTGATGTGATACCGAGAAAAAAATATTGATGACATTAGAAACAGTTTCTGTTTATTGTTATGACTCTATGCTCTTACACTAAATACAGTAAAGAACAAAACCAACAAGTAATTCATTTCCCAAGAATACAAAGTGAAAATTTAAAAAGAATTTACAATATTGTGAATTAAATCCCAAGGACTTCTAAAAGTTCAATCACAAATCCAGAAGCAGTGTATTCCAAATGAATTCCATCAGTGTTCCAAGTGAATTCCATTTTTTATTGTGCTGATGTGCCAGTAGTCTTGAATGTACTAATGTCCGAACAGTTTTGATGCATCACAATGACAAGATCCAAATGTTCTTGAATGAATTCACAATAATCCAAAAATAACGATTTAGTCTGAAAATATTGAGCACTTTGCAATTCCAGTGAATAATTTAAATAAATAAATCCTCTCAAATAAAAAATTTAACAAAACAATACAACTGATTCTACTCTGGATGTTAAGATAGGAATTGGTAATTTTGAAGTAAACAACATTATATAGCTCTTCACCTGACCTATGTTGCAAAAAACCTTCTTCTGAAAATACTCTGTCATCTTAATGAAATTTTCCAAACTGTAAACAAATTTGGTTCTGGAACCTTCCAAGGTCAAAAGGCCACAAAAACATGTTTACCTCCAAAAAATAATGATCTTAATATATAGTCTAAACTCATAAAGAAATATTAGCTATGTAATATGTTGTTTACAAATAACAAGGCAACAGCCAGGTAGGCCCCAAACTCAATTACTGACCTAGATCAGTTACACTATCTATATATATATATATATATATATATATATATATATATATATATATATATATATATATATATATATATATAACATAATCAAGGAGAAAAGCCAACACACAATACAAATTAAATATACACAACATTATATAGAAAGCATCCACCGCAGTCATGCACTCAATTAAAGGTCAAAAGGATGAGTATATATGTATGCTTTCCTTCATGTTAAGTTCCAGTAATGATAGCTTTATCCATTATATCAAATGCAGCAAGGTCAGCAACTACAAGTTAATACTGTATTCCACTGTCCAATTGATTTAAAGACAGAAACTTTTATTTTTGTGATTATACAGGGTTCATTCAGAATTCTGAATGATAAATTCAAAGACTTTTCTCAAACTTTCAAAGACCACAAACATAGATTTCCAAGGCCTATTTTCACAAACATTTTGTATACAAGTTATGTAATATGAGAAAACAACGAATGCAAAATACTACAGTATTGTTTAATGATGAAATGAAACTGAACGGGTCATCAAAAGAAAGAAACCAGGAAAACTCGACCACATCTGAATCTAACAACCGTGGACAATTTTATCTGTGATTATGGAAAGAAATTAAAATGTTTGGGTTTATTTAAATTTTGAAGGACTTTTAAAAGACCTCAGGGTAATCTGCTCGATTTTCCCAAACTTTCAAGGCCTTGAAAATGCTACCTCATTTTTCCCAAACTGTCAAAGACCTTCAAAGACCGTTATGAACCCTGTCATATGAATGTGTGCACATATGTATGTGTGCTGCAATGATACATAACAATGCTAAATCTAACAGCTATTAAGGGGTGGGGTGGGTATTAAAGATGAAAAAGGGGGCAATGTGAAAAAGGGGAGCATATGGTTATAGTGAGGCCATCTCAATATGGCATAAATAAAAGTAACTAAAAATGAAAGCAGAACAAGAATGTTATAATGTATCCCTTTTTTTGAACGGATGTTAAAATATGAAAATGAAAGCCCTTATTCTTCTTTTTTTTAAAACTCATTTTACTTTATTTTACACTTGCCACCAAAAAAACATAACCAGGCTGATTTCCAATATACAGCCAATAACTCTTATGTCCATGCTAAAGTTTTGAAAAAGCACTGAATCTTTTCATTTTTCAGGCACATGAAAATACAATTAAGTCTAACAAGGAATTGTGGGTCAATCAAAAAACACCAGGGGCCCCGAGTGTCCAAGTGGTCTAAAGTGCTCTCCGTTACGGATCACTGCCATCTCACCTCTGTCTGCGTGGGTTCGAGTCTAGAATTCGGCGAATGTGGATATGTGAGAAAGCTTGCCAGTAGCTTCTCGTGGGTCAGTGGTTCTTTCCGGGGATTTCTCGGTTTCTTCCTCCACCATTTATACTGGCTGCCATGTATTGCCTATCGTGTGCTGAAAAATGGCATTAAGCCCCACAACAACAACAACAACAACAACAACAAACACCAAATACCTTGTATGATATACTGGCATTACCATCATTAGTATTATTCAAATTCATGATAAAACAAAATGGTGTAGATTAAAATTTGCTGGTGCATTTTATGATGGTAGACTGACAACACTAGATGTTGACCAAGGTATATATAATGGGTGGTTGGGTCTACATCTTACTTCCATAACAATCAGTGCCATGGAGCTGTTCTGACAGTAAACAGCATTGACAGGAAAAATTTAATCTGATACCATTTTCTTTAGCTAGTAAATCTAGACACAATCTACTGGTTCTCTTTTTCGTACTTGTTGATCACCTTTTCAGTCCTTTGGAGTGCAATGGTACCAGAGGAATGCTGAAGTCTGTTGAATCAAGGGTGCGGTTTCTTGAATGAAATGAATGTCAAATCATAATCAGCCTAATTGGTTAAACATTCATTTCATTAAAGTAACTGGTAGACTGCAGACCAATTCAACCAAATTCAGCTTCCTTTGCTGCCATTGCTTTTCAACTAATTTAAGAGGCAGTCCACGATAGCAACACTGTACAGGAGCAAAACAGGTAATCCCTAAATTTTTTTGGAAATAAAGTCTACATGACTCATCAAAATGTGTGCCTGATCCTTATCTTCTGCATGATTAGGCCCATACAATTTTTTTTAAACAATGTACACAATCCCAGATCCTAGATCCAACACTGCCAATCTGAATTTCCATTAATTTTTTTTAGGCTTATACGAGTACATAACTTGACCTCAATTGTAGAATGTCCTTGTTTTGGATCACATACAACAGCTCAAGTCTCAAGTAGGAAAACAAAGCACATTTTTGAGTCTCAAAACAAACCCCCCAACACTGAAAGTTGGCAGTAATGATCAATACATACTGCAATACAGTGATTGATATTGCAATATATCACAATATGATTTCAGAAGGTTATTCTGACTCCAACCAGTTACCCTAAAAAAATTATATTCATAGTCAAGTTCTCTAATACACCATAAACTCATCAATTATACTCACAATTCTTTAACCTTCTCCAGTTGTTTTGGTCTAATACTGATACGTCTTGGATCTGAAATTCAAAGTAAACAAATTATGTTCACAAAGAGAAAAGCATGTCACATTTTGTTTCCATTATTCATTGTGAGATAACTTCATTCAAATTTTAAAAAAGGTTCTTCTTTGTGAAATGAATGCAAGCACCAACATGTGATGTGAAAAGGTCTTATAGTAATATCTACATCAAAACCTGTTTACTTAATAGAATTGTCTTCAATACTTCCAAATAGATTAGTATATTAATCCTAAAAAACGGAATAATAGTAATGTTTTGTTTGCTTATTACTGTTTTAACTCCTCTATGCTTTAATCTCTGTGATCAATGATAGCTAGCTTAAATAAAAGCAAAAGAAACTTACTAGTAGGTCCCATTTCTGACTTTACAAGTGGATCAAACTTTACATACAAAGATATCCGGGATAGAGAGGATTCTGTCTTCTGAAGAAAGAAAAAAAAAGGAAATTCTGAGAATGTTTGACCCCTGCCCACTGTGGTGAGGTCATCAAAAGTATACAGTGATGAAATTTGACTGTGACACTTATGACAGAGGTGTAGTTGTTAGACAGAAAAAGAAAGTAAGGAAGTTTTATGTCTGTATTTCAAAGGACATTAGAGCAAAATTAAAGAAAAGGGGAAGAAATTTATCAGAGAACTTGATTCTGAAGATAAAATCTAAGTTATAGAGTGGAAGGAAATGCTACTGAGACCTAAAATGTTGGCCTGTGTATACAAGTATACCAAGTTTCATTCCATAATCTCGTACAGCTCTAAAGTTATTTAACGGAAAGGAAAGTCTTAATTCTGGATGAAAGCATTCACTGCTCAGGTCCTTTGGTCTGGGACTAGAGAAACACAGAAGGGAAGCTAGTTGTTTAGCCTTGTTGCACAAAAGTCAACCAAGGTTCTCCCCAAAGTTTGAACAGGGAATCTATTATGTATTGGTGCTGAGTCCATTCTGTGAGGACTATCTTGCACCTCCGTTTGGATAGAAATGTAGTGAATTTGCAGGGTAATCTCAAGTTGTTCAGCAAACGAGGTTCCAAACCTTTATGCAGGGAGAAGGGGTATGTGGCCATCCTTTTCACTTGTGGACACTACCACAGACAAATTGTCAGAGGAGACCATCATACAGCGATTTCTTTATTTTATCAACACACCCTTGAAGGGATAAGAGCTTTGCTCTCGTGTATGGAGAGCACATTCTTCCCAGGATTACAAACCCTAAAGAATTAGCATCTGCAAGCAGAAATTAGTGGGGTTTGGGGTCATCAATGGGGATTCTGGCCAGACACCAGTCCTGATTCATCGACCAAATCAAATGATGGTGTAAATCCTGAGCTGGAGAAATCTGAGTAGTCAATGAGTCCTGGGCATGTTCCAGTTTGCTAGAAGGAGAAACTGGAAAGTGTGCAAGTGCAATCTGCCTAAGGTTCTAATTGTGCTCCACTAAATCCTTGGATGTGTCCATGGAAACATTCCCGCTGATGTGTAAAAGCTCACCTCATAAAGCCATGGGCATAGATAATGCATGCCTTTACGTTTTGGCCTTGCTTCTAACAAATGTTGTAGTAAATAGTGACCTAGCCTGTAATTTTAGGGCTTCGAATGTTTTATTTTAAAAGCTAACCTAGGCCCCAGTGGAAATACCTACTTGTACTGCTTCAATTTCCGAAGTGGAGGGTTAAACATGCCAGGAAGGAATATGAAGATTATAACTAATCGCAGAGAGCCAAGGTCTCAACATAGAGGGGTTCAGACAAGGTCTCAACATAGATGGGTTTAGACAAGATCTCACCACAGAGGGGTTCAGACAAGATCTCAGCATAGACAGGGCATCAGACCACCCTTTCCAATGACTAGCAAATTTGGTTAAGGGAGCAACAAGAGATCAGGGCAGGCAGTAGCCCCTGCATCTCTCCAAGCTGGAGAGAATTCTTGTGCACTAAGAGCCAGAAGGCTTGGGACACAGATGCTGAGGTAAATGACAGTAAACTTCGTTAACTTCCTTGTCCAAGGACTGGATCTCTTTCTCCTCTGCCACCTTGATCAACAGTTGGTAGAAGGTAGGGGACCTGAAGTCTTGAGGTCCCACTACATCAAACTTGTGAAAATCTACAAAGACTTGACAGGTCATCCTTTATCTGCTTTTACTCCTGGAAGGCAGGACTTTGTGACCCAATGTCTCTCTGTTGCAAAACAGAACAGGGCGATATGAGGGATTTCAACAACTCATAACTCACACACAGCTAAAGGACTGTCCCGAGTGTCAGACTCAGCAGGTGGGTAAGAATGATTCTCAACCCTTGTGGGGTGTTTGGGGAAGGTCTGCCCCCCCCCCTTCCACTTCAATGTTGGCCCAATGACTTTAACTCTCTATCCTTGGGCACTGAAGCCCCTAGCAACATACACAGGAAAGAACCTATCACTTTCTTGCTGTGCAAGGCCCCACATCCTGTTGGGGTTTAGTGGAAATGAAGGAAAGTGGTAATGCAGATCCAATCCCTTAACCTAATCTTTTGTCTGTGCACCACCTCCCAATCCTAAATGGGATTCAACTGAACATTGGAGGGGATAGGATGCACTTTGGGGACTGAAATGATGCTGCTCCTCCCAACAATGGGCAGTGAGCCAGCAGAGGGTGCTGCTCCTCCCTGGGGTAGGAGTTGTGAGGTACAAATACTCTGCACTATGAGACTAAAGAGGGTGCTGCTCTTCCATCACAGGAAGGTGCATCTCACTATCCACCCTCTTATATCCTCCCTTGTGAAGAACCTGCTATGTATATTTAATCTGTATTATGTTGGCTTTTGTCCATGATTATATGTTATGTATATTTAATTTGTATTGTGTGATTGACCTGTATCCATAATTGAGGATAGGAATTTGGCCTACCTGACTAACATCTTTTTTTAAAATAAACAACACATTACATAGCTCATTCTTGTCTATTATTTTAGGATATATATTAAGATTATTATTACTTGGGGGTAAACATGTTTATGTGGCCTTTTAACCTTGGAAGTTTCAATTAGAATTTTTTTTAATGAATTTGATGGGAAAAATGACCCTACACCTTGATTCTATTGTGTCTTAGTTTTTTTTATATAAGGGGGAAATAAACAGATATTCTTTATTCCTATCTTAACATCCAAAGTGGAATCAGTCTTTAAGTTGTATTCAGTTTTAATTTCAAAGGACTTATTTATTTAAATTATTAACTGGAATTACAAAGTGCTCAATAATACTTTCAGTCAAAATCACTATTTTCTAATTAATGTGAATTCATTTAGAGACATTCTGGACTATATCATTGTGATACATTAAGACTGTTAACACATCAACACTATTCCAGGCTATTGGTAAATTAGCATTTTCAAGATTGGAATTCATTCAGAATACTCTTAAGTTCTTTATAAATTTTACTTTGTATTCAAGGGAAATAAATTATTTGTCAATTTTATAACACTTGTTGGTTTTCACACTTTCTATTGTTTAAGACCATTGAGTCATAACATGGTCCATAGACCCTATGCATCTCTCAAGAGACTTTCCCCATCCTATGCTGAGACCTGAGGGACTCATCAATAAAAGACAAGAAAACTCTGAGAAAAGAGAGTAAAGCTCTTTTTTCCTCCCTTTGTAATTTTGTCTATTTTCAGCAAGGTCACAGACCTTGTCTGACCATAGACTGCAAAATGACAACAATCTGTCCTTTTACAATTATACAAGCAAGACAGGTGGGTATCCAAGGTGGCTTTCTGCTGCCCACATCACCTTCCAATCTGCTTAGGCATTGTTGAATAAGAAAATTCTGAAACAAAAAGATGAACAAAACTTCTATATGAGTATAGGCAGCAAAAATCTTACCTGTTCTCAGGTGTCATTCTATTAAATGACTTAAAACAACCAGAAATATGTTTTAACTTTAAAAAAATTAAGCAATGCTATTTTCTGAATTTAAAAAAAATTCGGACAGTGGCATCAGCAACACTTACTATTGAGTAATGTATATGAAAATTAGCAAAATTCCAACTTGTTAAGATGCTAATAATAATAAAGAATAGAGATCTAAAGTGTCTGCAGAACTCCTGGAAAGGTAATCTGGTTCCTCAACCAACTCAACTGAATTTAATATGAAATCTGGATGTGGACTAAACAAACAAGCCAGCATCTGGATTTGACCACAGTGATTATTATTTTCTAATATTTGCTACTATTCCACAAGTCCATAATTTAAGGGTCATTTCACTAAGAATTACAGTCTAAATTGTAAGGGTTGGCAGGTCTACAAATGGCCCAAAATGAAAAGATACACAGCCACACTGAAAAGACCCACTAGGTGAAATAATTCCCGTGTTAATATTTTAATCTTCAAACTGGGACATCCATGAGGAAAACTGGTGTGTTTTTTTGCTTGAGGCCAGCATAATGTCTACTGTGACATCAGGGTCTTGAACTTGCCCTTCTTGAAGCAGTTAAGACATCAGCAACTTAACCAGACTGTGGTAGCTATTAGCTATCTTGGTTTATAGTGTTGTGTATATTTAATCTGCATTGTTTGTTAGTTTTTTATTCATTATATGCTACAGATAATTCTATTTTAGACATAACCTTGTCCAAAATCACATTCATTTTCTACCTACCCTTAATCACTGATTTTGGTTTTGAAAACATGTTTATCTCAATCCAAGTCAAGAATACTGGAAATTCCCCATGAAATGCTGGTTCTTCCTGTCATTTATAGAAACATACTTTCTAATTATAACATAGATTTTATCTTGTAAACATTTGGAACCTTCCAGAATGAAATTTTCCATTCGGTAATAACCTTTTTTTTTTTTTTTTAGAAAATGTTAATTGTGACCTGAGGTCAAGAAGAGGCCTATATAATCTTGCTTTTCTAGAAATAATTTATTCATGCTGTATGATCTGCGCAGAAACAGTTGTATTACTGTTGTGTCCAGCATTATTTCATCTGGACTGGAATTTATTTTATTCAAAAAACAGTCTTGGAAATAGAGACTTGGATTTAAAGTGAAATTTCCAATAAGGATATATTCTTGGATTGTTTTATTGTGATTTAACAAAAGACTGTTGGCACATTCCACAGGAACATCTACACTCATCTTCCAGCATTGGATTTATTTTAGAATACCATAAAAGTTTGTTCAGAACTTTAATAATTAGGATTTGTGTTCTCAATTCTAGGATTATTTGCAATTTATTTTGCAATACCATATATAATTTTACATTTTTCATTTTTAATTGTAAGAAAATAATTTGTTCAATTTTACAAAACTTGTTGGTTCTCATTCTTTTATATTACTTATTTTAAGACCATAGAGTTCTAATAATAGGTTGATGGATGTAGGAATTATGTAAAAATTTATCAGTGCAGCAAGAGCATGCAGAGAGAATCCTTGGTGTCAGAAGTCAGAAGGGTTCTGAAGACTGGATTTGGCATCAATACCTCTACATGATTCGTACGGCCAAGGACATTTTCTTGTTTAGGACTTTCAAGAAGCTTTTAAGAACTTATAGTCATTTTCTTGGATTATTTCGTTTCCTATGGACATTAAATTTTCACCATATATTACTTTATTTATCAGTACATAAAGAAGTACAAAAGTGGAAAAAATAACACCTAATTTGTATGCCACCGATGGGAAACTGCCCCATCTCGCAAACAACCTACATTATCTATTATCTTGGCAAACATTTTTATTGCTAAAACAAACCAAAGGACATGGTTAACATCCTTTCTGAGTCTGGGAGAGATGACTTTGTGAGGTAGTGGATTAACTGAAATCGATGAAAAAATGTTGATGATAAAATGTTAAAAAAAGCAATGATGAATGGTGGCCATTAAAGTTTGTAAAACAAAAGGTACTGGTAACTGTTCAATGTGATGGTTGAGATCAGACTGGTAGACTGGAGTGCTTGGAGGAAGATAAATTGGGCAAAATGTTAGGTTTCCAAATTTACCAAGGAGTTTGAAAGGATTGTCCGATCCTTCGGAAAGTCTTGTAGGCTCTTTAATCGTCTCTATTTGTTTCTGACCATAAATTTCCACCAGTGCAAGTAGTCAGCTGGTCCTCTGGCAGGCCAGATCTAATTGGTTTCTTGTTAGTGAAGTTCAGGATCTTATATGATACAATGATTCTTTGACCATACGTCAGTGGCTTACTGCGCCTTCTGTGGGCTGGATTTATTTGAGTTTTTCACTTGTTGCATTAGGTTTCTAAATTGCTACATTGTCACACTGATTATGAATCATCTTTTTTGCCCTCAGTTTGTATGACTGCTAGCATGGGTTTTGGCCCTGTCAAGACTGAATTTGTCTTGACCTTGCCATTGAATGTGTCGAGGTACGGACAGTATGTGTAGCTTGTATCTTATCACATTAGCAGCAATGGCACAGGATTTACCAGCTGTGTTATGTGGAGCTGTGGCTTCCATAAATTTCCAGGTCTTGCACTGGATTTCCTTCTCTAGTTTCATATTAGGGGCAAGTCTGAGTATGAGAATGTTCTTCTGCCTGACAAGCTGCCCCAGCAATTTTCTCTGGGCAGGATGATCTATCAAAACCCTCCTGCCTAAATCCAGGATGGGCTGGTTTTCTCTTGCAGTCATCTTTGATTAAGAGAAACTAAACAGTTCCACACTGAACTCACACTGTGCTGTTGTCTGAACAATGAAATTGCTAGATGTCTTTGCTCAATGGTTATTATCACTATCACATGCATATATGTGGGTGCTATAAGATTTCAAAGATTCTCCTAACAGTGTATCCCAAGTCCCTTATGCCACTCCACTTATGACATTATAAGCTGGACAATGTCAGTCTTAAACCAATAATGATGAAATGTGCATGTTCTTTTTAAAGCAAGCAATCATATTTGAGTAAGGATCACATATTATTTGTGTTCTCTCATTTCTCTGTCAACCTGTCCATTTGTCTGTTATTACTTTCATTTAAAAAGATTGATTTAGAACTATAAACATAACAGAGGAAAGAAAAATAATTAAATATGATTATCTTTGTTATTTTTCTTCATTATGATTCCAATGATTTAAATTCATGTCTCTTTCTTGTACAATAAACAAGAGTTACTTTCTACTGAACTTTAGCAACGCACTTTACTTAACATACACTTCACAATTCAGCAACTATTTTATTCATGTTTGAAAATGGAAAAATATAGGAAATTAAAACTAATACTATGCAACAATAAGTGGCTTGTCATTTCTGTTGATACCAGGATTAAAGTACTCTATCAGAAATTGTATTCACCTTGGTCTATGGCCTCAGTGAATATCACATATCTCGGCTTGATGCAGCTATCCTGAATGACTTTGGAGCTTTGTTCCAGAAATAAAGTGTAAGTGAATGCAGGATGGATGAACAAGCAGTCAAAAATGTGACAAATATTAACACAAAAGAATTGGGCACAGCAAAAGGACCACTGATATAGCTAGTCTCACATGTGAATAGTTTTGCACCAATGACAAAAGTGTAGATAACTGATAAATATATGAATGAACCAATAGATACAAACATTAAAAATATTGAATTGCAAATAGCAGAAGGCATACCTTCAAGTCTAATATATGTACCAAATTTTACAGATATCTTAAATAGATCTGGAGGAATTGGAGCATTGGAAATAAAAGTGAATGGTGGATGGTCAGACATAGGGATCAAAATATTAAAAATACCAAGTCTGAAGATATGTGAGCAGCCATGACTTAATTTTTCAACTAGTCCATTTTGTAAATATCCAAGACTCATTCAGACCACTAATCTAATTTGTGAATAGCCAAGACTCATTCAGACCACTAATCTAATTTGTGAATAGCCAAGAGTCATTTAGACCACTAGTCTTATATGTGAATAGCCAAGAGTCATTTAGACCACTAGTCTAATATGTGAATAGCCAAGAGTTATTTAGACCACTAGTCTTATATGTAAATAACCAAGAATCATTTTGACCACTAATCTAATATGTGAATAATCAAGACTTATTTAGACCACTAGTTTAAAATGTGAATAGCCAAGACTCATTTACAGTGTTTTATCTACAAATGGCTTCATGTAAGTCATTTGACTCATCAAGGCAAAAAACTGAGTCAAAATCCAAACCTATGAGTCCTATTCAAGCCGATGATCAGACTTCAGTAGTTTTTAAGAATAATTATATTATTTAAATACATATCAAAAATATTAGTTATATAATGTGACTAAAACCAATAATGCAATTCCTTTGCCAGAAGCATCTGAACATTCTATATTTGCTAAAAATCATGTTGATGGTTTCATGTCATCAGAAATAATCTGAGCGTATATGACAAGGTGTTTATTGTTGGATATGTCAGCGCTTTCATCTGCCATTGCTGTCACAAACGACAAATTTTGCAGGTCACATATAAGACTACCCTCAACAACGTTTGATAGGCTCCCCAGTACCTCTGAACAGGTAGTAGCTGAGTCATACTGATCGGCGGAATTCTTGAAAGTGCCAATGGCATCAATTTCTTCAGCTGTTAAATTATGTATTAAATTAGGAAGAGATTTGTATTTCAAAAAAGTGATGTCTTCTACACTCAGCCAATGGACACACTTAAGTAGCACTTTCACTGCTATGTCTTGTTTGTAAAACTGCATTAAAATCTGCCTGGTGTTGTGGACCTTCAATCAGCAGTTTGTGTTCTGGTAACCAAGCATTCCTTGCCAGTGTACTGTTCTGAAAGTTATCTTTTTTTTTTGCACATTTGGTCATGGAGATTTCTTTAGCCTCTGTACATATATGGCAAAATATAAAGGCATCTTCACTGCCACATTCTTCACTCAACTTAACTTCTTTTTGAAAACGTAGCCAGCTGTATGTTTTCAACTATTTCTGCACAAAATTTTTTATTTTCTCTTACGAGTAACTGGTACCTCATCTTTAGATGATGAAGGCTCCACTGGTTCGATAATAATACTATTATCGACAATTGGTGGTACAAACACGGTCCAAATGATAATTTCGTTTGTTTCGGATCTCCTTTAATTTTTTTGCCTTGGATGCCATTTTCAGTTGAACGCCGACAGTATCTTGGAACAACGCAAGGCATACAATTGAACGAATGGAAATTGTTGCTTTGTTGTGTGACAAGGATGCGCATAAAATAATTTCTCGTGAGAATCACTTTTTTTAAAATCACGTGTTTATATTTTCCACCTCTTTCTTGTAAGTGGTGATCATATGGTTCTAACATCCTGTTACTACAAATGATGTGACAGTTACAGGTCACATAAGATCAACTCCAGGCTCCACACTCACTTGTAACCCTATATTTTATGATAACATCAATGTAAGAAACTGATGTGCGCATGTTTTCCCTGTTTTGGGAGAGTTGTACTCTAGCCAATAAAGTAGTTAGAGTAAACCTTTATTTTGTGTTAATCAGCAAAACATAACACTGAGGTGCGTCATTTATGTACTGTCGAGTACTTTTGTGCATCAATCGGAAAAGTCTGTGTATTTGACGCATGGGTAACTAAAACACTGCATTTAGACCACTAGTCTAATATGCGAATAGTCAAGAGTCATTTAGACCACCAGTCTAATATGTGAATACCATATTTACTGTATATGTTCGGACACCATAAATTAATTTTAAAAGTACTTTTTTTTGTGCACTGTATGTTCTGGGACACATTGGGGTTTTTTTTAGTCGTAAGTTGTGGGACACCTTTTAAATCATTTGAAAATTACATGTCGGAAAATGCACTCCAACTGAAATTTCAATTTAAAAAGTATAAAACTGTGTACTTGATATAAAACTCTTTAATCCATTGCAGCAGCATCTCATCAAAACAACCCTTCTCCTGCACATGTACGATCCATTCTTTCGGTGCATGAAAATTTTTTTTTTTAGCTTTCTCATACCGTGAAAAATTTTTAGAGACAAAACATCACCTGAAGCGGAAATTGCAAGGACTAAAGTCAAATTTTTTCAAATCTGCACCAGTCTAATTCTCACACTTTTGACTCCCATCTTATCATCAGTCCGTCCAGGAATGCAATCAAGGCACACTAGAATTTCATCCATGTTAATGATCATATTGTTGGCCAAATCATCTGCTTCTCATTTGGCCTTCACGAATTCATCACATTTTTTTTCTCCAAATCTTCTAGGCGACACTGGGTCATCGATGTCTGTGCACGAAACACTATATTGTGTCACTTTAAAAATTGTTCCATTGTTTCAATTTATTTTCAAAATTCATGTGAATAGCAGTGAAAAGGAACCAAAGTTAGCTTCCATATCTCCACAGTCTTTGTATATCCCAAAAAATAATCAGCACACTTAAAAGAATCCCTAGTCGGCTTCCAAGGTCAGCTTGCTTTGCAATAAAATAACCTTTGTATTTATATCCTTTAAAAAAAAAAAAAAAAAAAAAATGGCCTCAGAGCATCCAAAGTCAGCGTCCAAGATCGGCTTGCTTTGTAATAAAAATAATCTTTGTCTTTGATGTCGTGTCGGTAAGTTCATAGAAGGAGTTTACTGCTTGCTGCCAGTTGTGTTTATTCACCACCTGGGCTTCTGTGTGCTTGGCATCTGTAGTTATAATAAATACAAAGAAGCACTGATGTCTGCGGGTCAATAGTAATTATACTTTTGTAACCCATGCTGGTGAAAAGATTCTCACTTACACTCAAATGAACGTGTTTTCAAATAATGATTTTTATCTGCGTGATACACGGTACTGTCATACAGGAGACCTGGATGTAATTCAGTCTTGATTATTTTGCACCTAACACCGTATCATGCGTGAATGACAGTTGTCTTCAAGCTAATAGTTGATCATTTCCCTCTTGTTTGTGATTTTACTGGATCCAGTTTTCAGTCGGATAATATATTCAAACCTCTGAGCACAACCAAACACAATTTGTTTCTCAATGCTCATGTCAATGAACAACATGGCACGTGTTATTGGACATAAATGATGCGCGTTACAGTATGGAATTCTATGCTACATATACAAATTTCGTGGATATCTTTTATTCTTTACTGCTCATGTTGAAAAAAAAAGGAATAATTGATAAGAATACAAGGTTAGTCTCTTTCTTTTTATTACCAAATAAGCATTTTGTTTATCTATTTTATTGCAATGTGCATGGGGGGGGGGAGGGAGTATAAATGCAATACAAATTTATTTCATTTCTCAAGTCTTGGGCCATATGGCCTAGGCAAAAAAAGGTTTCATCATAAGTTCTAGGACTTGAAAAAAATAATTATTTTATTGTGTCCCAATATATACAGTAAATACGGTACACATGACTCATTTAGACCACTAGTCTAACATCAGAAAACAGACTAATAAGCACAATTCTGTATTCCCCCACCCCCCCCTGGTTTGGGTATAAATACAAATGCTGAATATTGCTTCCTTTACAGGTGTTGGTCATAAGAAAAACAACATGACTTACATTTTCAGACCTGCCAAACTGTTCTAGCATATCCAACATGGCTGGATCATTGAACACTGGAAAAGAGTTGAATGAATGAATAATTCAAACAAATAATAGGAAAATAAAACAAAATATAAAAGTAAAAGTAACTAGAAATTTATTCATGGAACACAAATATACCAAAAGAGGGCATGAAAATTCACTAAATTACAGATTAATCACTGAGTGACAAACAGATAAGGGTAACACTATATACCTTTACCACATTTCTTGTGGGGCATAAATAAGAAACCAATAAACGAAGAATCCACTTAATACAGAAGTAAAAATGTGTAAATGGCGTAGTGAGGCTCAGAGAAACTATTTTTTAGGGTGATGGCCAAATAAGTTTAGGAACTACTGTACTACAGCAAAACTATTCCAGTATTTCTCCTTCATCATAAAACCACAGACCACTATAGTTCTGTCAGGTTTAAAAATAGGAATCCTTTATTGGGACTAACATGCCACTATCTCAAAAGAATTTTCAGGAATCCAAGATGGCACAATTTTCATGTAGGACCAAACAGCCATCATTAGATGTCTTTTGATGAAAACGCCATGTCAATATGACCATCCATTCATTTGTAGTGACAAGATTTTCAAGATGACTGTCATCACATCCATATTAAGGTCTCTGGGTGTCTTGGGCTCAGCCAATGTGGATATGGTATGTGAGAAAGCTCACCAGTAGCTTCCCATGGGTTGGTGGTTCTTACCAGGGTTTCCCCCGATTTTTACCCTACCAGTTATACTGGTCACCATGTATAGCCTATCTTGTACTGAAAAATAGACTTGCTACACAACAACACATCAGTATTGGATGTATGACTGACACCATTTTCATTAGGACCAACTCTGTTATAGTAGCAAGAGTTAATTAGATCCTTGATAATATTCATGCATCATGAAAATAAGGCAGTTCAGCAATTATGCCTTAAAACAAAAACATCATTTGTTACAATGTAATTAGAAATAGGCTGTCAAGGTTCCCCCAATCACACTAAGAGAGAGGAACAAAGAAACAATACACATAGTACTGAAGCAGCTTACATAAGGCCTCCTAAAACAGATTTTCATCACTTGTTCATCCAGTTTATGTTTATTTATCCTCTTACAGTGTTTATTATATATATTCTTATCTGTGATTACACCACATGCAGTAACTACCAGTATTTGACATTTCTTTATATTCTGTTAACCTTAAACTGTGTGACTTAAATTTTCCATCAAGTTCATACTGATGAACATAGGCTGTATGTTATGATTATCACAATGTTGGTGATTATTATGATTTTTATTATCATCAGGTACCTTCATAAAGTAATGAGACCAAATGTTAATAAATATCCATTACAACAACATACATGCTGATCTAAATAAATTCATTCAAATTACGTTAATTATACTTCTGTGTGTGTGTGCATGTCTGTGTCTGTGTGTGTGAGACAAACTTCACGATGACAAAAATATAAACATGTTAAGAGTTATTAGTAGAAAACAAAAATGACAGTTCTTGGACTGATGTTCACTGTTACATGCAAAATACCACAAAAAATGTCTTATGGTGATATTTTTTTCGGAAATGGTTGCTTGATAAACCAATGGATATATTCCTTATCTTGAATATGGTCCTGCATGATCATGATTTTGTAGCTCCTTCAGAGATGAAACATAGTGGAAGCTTAAGCCCTTATGGTTTTAGCATTTCAACTGCACAACATTGCTCTCTGACATGGTCAGTGGTAGTCATCAAGGCTGCAATTGCAAGTGCCTAGCTTAGTCTCATTTTTGACCTAATGACCTGGATTCATACGAACACATGTATAAACTATAAGAAGGGTCTACTGGGATACATAAAATCATCAAGTTTTAGAACTATATGTACATTTTTGACCTAATGACCTGGATTCATACGAACACATGTATAAACTATAAGAAGGGTCTACTGGGATACATAAAATTATCAAGTTTTAGAACTATATGTACATGTTTATGTACCAGAACAGAACTTGAGAAATAAGCTACAATATTTAATGTAATGAGTGAAATATAAATCAGTGACCAACTTTTGTGCTAAGGGTGTAGTACTCATCAAGATGCATCCCCTTACCAAATTTCACGATTCCAATTAAAACAGTATTTATACAGTGTCGAAAAACCTTTGGACAATGAAACTTTACAAAATTTTGCTAAACATGAACTAGTAATTTACCAAAATTCACCAAAGCATAAGACAGAAGATCATTCCTTTCTTCTTAGTGACTGGGAAATAATTCAGGTGTCTCTGAATCCCAAGCAACCTTTGTCTGAGAAATTAACAAATCAGGAGAGGAAATAAAAAAATGTCAAAGTCATAGAGAGAAGATTTACAAAAGTGGACAAACAATTTGTTACAAATTTAGTTTTAGAGCATGAAAATGTAAATACCAAACACAAAACACTGGGACACATAAAACTGCCAGAAGGAAATCTAGAGAAAAACAAGATTCCATATACATGAAGTGCCAGCACCTGACCTAAACAACATTCTCTCAATATTTTTCCATTCATCAGAATGATGGAAGTGAATACCAGCCAACATCGAGGTTTAAAAAAGGCCTATATACTGACTAATATTACAAAAATTTAATTTAAAGAATAATTTATCAGCAAATAAAATGAAGCATAGCACATTTTTGATAAAATCAGTTTGTTAAAAAAAAAAAAAATTTGTGAACAAGTAAATGAATTGATATCACTGATTACCCATAAAGCATGTTGTGAACAAGAATTTTGTTCACAAAGCTTTGAAACGTAAATTATTTATAAAACAAATAATCTGACTCATAAAGCAATTTTTAACGTCTCACCAATATGGATTACACATCATGCCAAACATTGTGAGAGAGAGTGTTTCGCTCTTTGTTATCCAAATTACAGGCCTTTTTATAGTTATTATTTGTTGTAGGTATGATGGGAAGTTTTGAACGGTATCTGATATGAAAAAGATACAATTGCAGCTTGGTTTATGGCACTTAATTTTACCAAGCAAGAGACCCTAAACAGTAAACAGAAAGATCTGAAGAGAAAAGGGAAAGGAAGCAAACCAAAAACTGCTGAAGCTGTCAGAGATCATATCAACAAACTATTTTATTCTCACTTTTGGGCCCCAGCACATCGTCAAGTTTACTAAGCACTTTATGGTCTAACAATATGTTGTATTTTGGGGTACGGGGAGGGGGTGACAAACACAGAAACATCAAATGGAGAGATACCTCAAACAATATTGCGAACTTAAACTAGAATAATATTTATAGTTCAACAAGAGACAAAGACAAGGACAGGGGAGGATATAAGAAACACAAGAAATGAAAAACCAAGGATGTAACCAGCCCCCTCTTTCCAGACAGATGTCCTGTAAGTACAGGTACTCCCCACGATACGTAAGGGTTATGTTCCTGGGACCTCTATGTGAAAGGTATCTTGAACAAAACAATAAAAATCCTTAAAATTATGAAAAAATGTAACAGAAATGATTTCCACATATACACAAAAGGAGAAGTGGGACTATATATTGTGGGTACATTCAATTTGAAGACAGAAAAACAGTCTGTGTGCATGTTTACGGTTCATTTACATATCTGAGTTTATGTATGTCACAGTTTATGTATCTCGGAGAGAACCTATATCTACAAATGTTATATGAATAAATGTCCAAATGATTTTTGTGACCATGACCATCCATTTTATCCTGCCACTCAAACTCATGTGCATGTACATGGGCCAAATGAGCGATATTTTTTGCAGGCACCAGTTTGGGCAAGAAAGCTTAGCACCCAAATGAAAAACATGGCTATGAAACTGAACTTGCCAGATTTGCCTTCTAAATGCATTACAAGCTCAAGCGTGAGAAAATATTTATGTTGAAACTAAGAGAAAACAATGTTCCAGACACACAGGCAGTACACAACACTGACCACGAAAAACTAATTCTATCAACAACTACTTAAAACCTAGTAACAACCAGAAATAAGTCATGTCAAAGCTGCTTTCTCTAACTTCTATAGACATCCCACTTGTGCTCCAGCTGAATCAAAGATGTACATGCAATCAAAAATAACAAATCATGCACTTACTTTCATACACGGGGGTAATTTTACAATCAATTACAACACCAGTATGTCACAAACGGTTTTACCTCCTCCAAAGAAAAGGAGTTATATATGATAGTGACACAAATTTCTAATTACCCATGAATAAATACAATGCATGGTCACTCATGCTACATTTTACTCTTCATTAGGGCCTACAGCTGTGTAACAGTACTGTATCATTATTTACCATTAAACTTTTCTAAATTAGAACTGATGAGAAAATGAATTATTTATTGTTAATTTTATATAACATCCATCTATTAAATGTAACAAAAATACCTCAATACATTTTCTCAGGCGTAAAATTGTGTACTTTGAATAGACAGGTCATGCCACAGCTCTCATCAACATATCTGTATCAATGCGGCCTATTTACAAAACAATTGCATGTAGCTTTAGACCTCTCTGCACAATACTTAAATACATAACAATTATAACTGTTAAACTGTTGCTGTTTGTGGGTGAGGGTGTGTAAGTGATAAATACAGTTGGATTCTACTGAGATGTTTATTCAGATTTTCATAAAACGTTATAAGACCAATGACCCACAGAAACATGTAAAGAAATAATTGTGACTGATAAATACTGTCAATCTGATTAAAATCAGATCTCCACTGTCCTACATGAAGATCTGACAGCAACTGCTTAGGTGTCATGTTCAGCCAATCATATGACATCTTATATCTTGACATTTGGGAGACTGAGCACTATGGATCAAGTACTGATGTGTGCCGAACAATTTGATTCTCTTTCAAATTTCTGAAAGCTGCATTTCCATTGGCTAACTCGAAGGTGAACAGAACATGACCCCTAAGCAGTTGCTGTCAGATTTTCAACCAGGACAGTGGATATCTGATTTTGATCTGATTGGAATACAGTATTAGTTGAATGTGTTGAACTATATTGCAAAAAATCAAGAGTTCTTTTAACTTTAAAGTAAACTATTGGGTGAGAAAAATAATCTACATTAGGGTTAGCACCAAGACAAGGAAATCCCAGTCACAAACTTACATTATTTGTCACCCAACACAGCAGAGCTTCATGGGGAGACAATGTAACCCCCTGACTGGGATTTTCTTGTCTCTGTGCAAACTTCACCACAGATTCTATTAGTGATGCATGCAGTAAACACCTGTTGATGTAGGTGTGCACTTCATGCAGCACATCTGCTATAAGTGGAGATTAATGAAGTTCTTTATTGTTTTCAGCAACCATTTTCATCATACACGTCACTAATAACAACGCTCAGTTTTCATATATCATTATCTGCAAAGGGGACTGAAACTCATGGACTACTAGATGTACACAAGTGATGCATGGCTGATACAATGATACATATGCAGTGTTACACCCTGGATTCCAATGGCAGGGGACACTGTGTCCCTCTCCCTCCAGATTTGCAGGACACACCCTTATAGGGACAGGGGAAAACTAGCATATAATGCACTAGAAGTGCTATAAAAAAATGAGATAATTTTATTTGCTTTTACAGTTTTCCCACCTTAACTTTTCATAGTTTCCTTGACCCTTACATTATTGTAATAAACATTTTATAATGTGATCAAATAACTCATGAAAACATCATCATGTCTAAATATCTGGTTAACCTGAAATGAGCTGCACAAAGGATTTTGTTCCAAATCTTGCTCTCATATAACAGTGCTGTTCACTCATTATCCAACAGCATTTTTATAATAAATACCCATGATTTCTTAATTACTTTTCTTTTCACATTAATAAATCATTAATTCAATGACACTGTGTATTTGCAAAAATCAGTCTCTTTTATCATTAATTCAGCCTCTGAATAAATTAGATCTTCTTTGTCATAGGTGAGACTTGAAAATACAATACACTAGCGGCAATCAAAGATTTCACATTGTAACTTGCCCAACTACCAACAACCTTGACTGTTTTCATTGCCAGATACATTGCTCTGAAATGGATATTCATTGCCATCTTTCAATTTGTATCGCATTTGGTGACTGGCCATTGCTAGTGCCAAGAGAGATGTGGATTCAGTAAAGATAATCAATAAAAAGCAAACAGGAGGAGGGGGGGCCCAAAGGGTCAGGATTTGGGGGGACAGGACAAAAATTTGTGGGACACTCACAAGTGCATGCTCAGTGTGCAACACTGCACTTTCCATGGTATTATTAGAAATATCTGAATTCAAAAAATTTAAGTATGAAATATCAGCTCTATGCAACTTACTTAATGTGATTTTGGTGGAAATATATTTATCAGTTCAAAAGGTATAAGCCAAAAACAAATTGTTTATGGACAGACTGACATAGTGTTAGATAGCCATATCCCCTCATATTACAAACTGGAAAGGGGGGGAAGGGGTTTTATTAAAAATAAGGAAATCATAATAAATATAAAATTTAATACCTTCTGTGGCTGGTACAAATTGTGCTTCATCCAAAGCTGTGTTACTATCAAGACCTAAGTCCAGCTCACCAGTTGGAAAATCCATCTGACTCCTCTTGGCAACTGTATGGACTGTAAGGTCCTCCTCCTCTTCATCTTCATGGACCTAAGCAGATTATTGTCAAACATAACTGTCAACCTGACATTGCAATAGGGAAACTATCTATACCAAAATCCAGGATTCATGCTTGACTAAAAACTATAGGCTAATGCAAAGTTTTTTTTTTGGGGAGAATGAGAAATATTTGTTTAAGACAATCTGATTCAGCATCCTTGCTATCAGGCTTTCTTTAATTCACCAACTTTATATAAGATTTGATCCCAAATTGCAAAATTGGGGGGGGGGAGAAGAGAACTAACTGTGATTATTTTATAATTGCATGTTACTATTACACTGCTTACATTTCCCTGGATGCCAAGTCTCCAGTCCAAGATAAATATTCCTCCTGTTTTAATTAGTTATTGGAATTGTAAGAACATAATCCAGACAGGTTTCTTACTTACAGCCAACATAGAGAATACCATCTTCTTTTTACTTGAACCAAGAATTCATGAGAGGAGAAAGTATATTAAATTAAAATTATTTTTACCCCTACAAACTACATTTTAACAGAAGTAATGTGTTACCTGCAATTATTGCAATGTTGAATTTACCAGTTAGATGGGAAGCCTATGGCCCAAAATAAAAACGCATAAGAAATGCACTTAAGTAAGAGTGTTCACTACTTGTTTGATGATGTGGCAGCATGCTGTGCTGTCATTATTGGACTCGATGACAAAATGTCTTTGCTCTGGTGCACCAAATATCAAAGGTAAAAGGTGAAGAGGTAGTATGAAATTGCCAGAAATCTGCTATCATATTTTCATTCAAAGAGGAGTGATTCAAGAAGGCCCAAGGCCCAAGAAGCAGCAAATAGCACTAATCTTATGGTTTAAATTTCCATCAAATAAAGGTCCCTTTCAGTAAGGGACTCATCAAGTTCCATCAAATAAAGGTCCCTTTCAGTGAGGGACTCATAACATCTCTTTATAGTGAATACAATCCACCTAGAAAAGGTGGCTGCGGAAAAAAATATCAAAAGAACCCTTGCAAGGCAAAATGAAACAACTCTGACTCTTCTCTGTCCTTTAAGAGGAAGACAAATAAACCCCAAGAGCCTATCTAGATCATCCAGATACAGCTGAGACTGTAAATTTCAATAATAACTGGACTTACTTTTGATTCTTTAGCAGAAACCCAGGTTGACAAATTAGAGAAACAACCTCTATCCACTGACAAGGCATGAACCTTCTCAATGATGCTAAGGAGAGGAGGAAGACTTTCTCAAATAACGCCTCACTATAAGTTTTATAAAGGGGTTTCAATAATGACCAAAGAGATATTAATGAGATATGGTATTAATGAGACAGAGGTCACTGAAATTCATAAGAGGAGGAACATACTGCCTGAAGCAATGTGGAGACATTCCCTCCAATCCGCTGGGGCAGTCTAGTCACCCTCTATTTCATGACTGGTTTTGTTATCTTTGTGACTCAGAGAGAATAGATCTTGATTCATTAGTGCAAATGATGGGGTGTAGTTTATTAAGCCTCTTGCTGCTGGTGTAGCAAGCACAGCTGAGTTTTTGCTCACTTGACAGCTCTAGATTATTGTAGACAACAGTATCACAACCTTATGTTTGCAGCTGGTGCATTATATTCTAATAATATTAATGTTTAAAGTGGCCAGAATTTAAATAACATTACTGTTTAATGCAGCTGGGATTCAACTTAATTAGCAGGTGAACCTAACAAAAAAAATAAGTTTTAACTAGAGACAAACGACAAAGTTCGATGCTAAAAAAAAGTCCGATAGCCCAAACCCCTCTGGGCTTGCTGAAAGAAAAAAAAATCTAATTTACCAGAGAAAACTTTGACTGGGATGAGGAAATACCAAAATTTATTTTCAAGATGTTGAAAGACAAGTAAATGATTAATATATTCCTATGTATAGCCATTACCCTTATGACACTTATCATACTTCTATCAAAAGCTGTAAACTTTGTTTACAACATGATGCATGTGACTTATGAACGAGAAACAGATATATTACCTATTACTGTGTTCACTTAGCTTAACATACATGATTCTACTATAGGTAGGACAAAATACAGTTTTAGACATTTATGCATATTACAGAAACCAGGCAGAATAAATCTCATGGGTACCAGAACTGTTCCAGTTCTTGCAACCAGTGCAGTGATGCCTGGAGGAGTAATGGGATTGAGGCTAGTGTGTATACACAGCAAGCTGTTAATTTTATAACTTTCTTGTTGTATTCTGGAGAGTATAGGCCAATGCAGGATTATTTTTCAGATATTGTAAGTAATAAAGATCAAATGTTGTCCAAGAGTCTTTCGAGTCTTTTGCCATCCTTTAATGATGCTGAGATAAAAAGGAAAGACTGTCTAATAAATTACTTCCGCAGAAATGCTTAAGTACATATTAATGGTCTTGTTTAATTACTATTGCTTTGTTCAAGATGTTTCAAGTTATAGTTTAATGAACAAAACTGATCTGTCCCTTGCTCACATGTACACTAAGGTAATGCAACAATGGTAAACCATATTAAGTGGCACCTATGGATAAAAAATGTGACAAGAAACTGTGATAATCTTCAGATGCTGATGAACATGAGCAATGATGATTCATTGAGTAAGGGGGACATTGATAGAGCCATTAGATAATGACCGACATCAGAACTCAGAGGAAAACAGTTGGTCATGAAAAATTATTTTCAGATTTGAATATACAGTAGTCCCCCTCTTGAACGGCCCCCCTGACCAGCGGCTACCTGCTCCTTACAGCCAGAATCCGATGGCACCGACGAATTTGTGTTCAAAAGTACCCCTCACGAAAGGCCACCCCGCTAACGTGACCAGCGGTCAGCATATTAGTGCAAAAATATAAAATTTACCCCTCGCAAGCGGCCGCATTTTATTTTGTAATATGTATCCAGAACCAATTTTATTCATAACGTGTGTTAAGTAATCCAATTTCTGTTTCCCGATGTCAGGTTTTCGTTACTGAAAGAAGTGTTGACTAAAGTACATGTACCACAAAGGTTAATATTATATCATTTACGCCTCACGAGAAGCCACATTTATTCCATAAAGCCGAGAAAGACTCAAATTTTAATCCATACAAAAAGGTAAGTACATGTAATCCGATTAGCCTTACTGCTGTGTTATCATGAGATGTCCGGTTTAGTCACTCTGATAATTGTTAAGATTACAATTATTGAACAGTAGTAACAGCTGAGAAGTGGCGGTATTGATGTACAATACACAAGTCAGCGGGAAAATGGTTTGATAGCCTTTATGGCTTCCCTAAGTAAGATGTTGAGCTTGTTCATTTTCATAATTAGTGGCTATTACTACTGACAATAATTGTCAAAATTACAAGTCCTAATGGCCGCGAGGTGCTATTGTTCAGATCAAATCTGCGTACGTATCGAAGCCGTTTTGGTTGGTTGAATTTTTACGGCGCACCAGCACTGTGAGACTATTTAGTGCCATAGAAAAGGTTATATCTTTGATCATTTAAAAGTGGTAAAAGGTTTCGTATCGACCAGCAATACGAAACCAAACAGTTGAAAGTAAAACGATAAAATGGTAATGGTGATAAATAAGTAAAGCTTCCCGATCAACGGGGAGTGTAAATTGTGTATGATAATGAAAACAGATGAAAGGTAATTAAAATTTAGGGATGGTAATCATGGTATATATATCACATAAAACTGCTCAAGGTGATAGCATGAAAGCTGTAGCTTATGATAAATGTTTACTTCTTTCAGGAAGTCTCTAATATAACATATGCTAATTGTATCAAATGATGTAAACAATCGTCTTCTACCGTGTGGATTTCAATTACACGCTTTGGCTTCTCTCCCTTAGTGTATAGAAATGTAAACACAAATAGGGTACCAGACTGCGACTAATGAATCACGTGACAAGAACGCTGCCTTTAAAAAACACATGGCATTTTGTTTAAATGCAGAAAAATTGTTTTATCAGTCTTGTAGTTGGTAACACTGATGATTACAACCGGACATAATTGTCAAGATCATAACAGGGTCAGCATAGTCTAAAAATAGATTTTTGCAGACACACACACAGAGAAATTAGCCTTGAACAAAACAGGGTACCAGACAAAGACCGAAAAATCATGTGACAACACATTCCTTTATGAAGAAGGCATTTCGTCTGCTCTGCAAAAGTTACGTCTGCATAATTAAATCACATACAGTTAGCAACATCCGAATAAATCATTACAAAACATTAACATGTCATCATGTAAATGGAGACAATTATTTTAGAAAAAAGTCGGTTATTCTACTCGACGACATAGGGTGAGGTGGGGAGGGTGAACTTGCCGAACGATTTTAGGTAGAAAAGACTCGAATAAAACAATTTTATGTTGAAAAGACTCGAATAAAAAACATCGTAACCGATAAGGAGGTTATTCAGCAGCAGTGGGAAAATGGAGCAAATGGAAAGAGAATTATGTATGTACCAAGATTTAAATGACATTTTTGAATGGTTTTGCAATGTGCATGACAAAAAGACCCGCTCGCATATCACGCTTATGCCAATAATAAGAACTATTAATGCATATTCAGTTGAAATAAGTCTATTATTATAGCAAGAAGAACCTTTTAATAATTAACATTACTTTTAAATGAAGATATTAAATGCTTTGAAGAATGTAGCTTTCTTACTGCATACATTACATATACTTCTCCCAAAAATATTATTCCCCCTCTGGAAAGGCCACCCATCTTATAAGGCCACTTTCCCGGTACAGAAGGGGTGGCCGTATAAGAGGGGGACTACTGTAAACTCAAGTCAATGAAATATGATTTCATTTCAATCTTTTTATATTTGAAGTACAGCAAGTGCAATGTTGTGGAGACAAATAATAGTTAAAAAATACCACCAATATCGGGCATATGGAAACAGGAATCAGGGCTTGTGGAATCTGAGTCAGGACTGTGTCTCAAAAATAATTTCTTTGAGCACTGAAGTGGCTCGAAAACTCTCTTGAATTATTTATTTAATAATTAAAAGGACTTACCATGTTTTGTGCAAACATAAATACATGTTTGAATTATAAATCATAAAACTGCAATGGTATTACCGGTTCTTGTTGCTCTGCAGCGATTAGTGTATCACATGGCTTGAAATAAGAAGTATAGTCTGCTAGCCCATGGCTAGTAAAGTTACAGTTGTCATAAGTCAATGTTTATTTATCTTACTACTACGTAATTTTCAGAGATCTGAATGATCAGACAATATCTAAATTCTCTCAGAATTAATCACGTAAATCCCAGAGATTAAATTCTATCCCAGATGGTTACAAAAATGAGGATGTATCATTGTGATACATCAAGACTTAGATCACATCAACACTGTTCCAGGCTATTGGCACATTCAAGATTGGACTTGTTCAGAACGCAACTGGAATTCATTTGGAAAACTATTCTTTTGTCTTGTGATAGAACTTTCAGGCCTATCTGGGATTTAATTCACAATACTGAAAATTTCTTTTTAAAAGGGACCTAGATGACCTGGACCCCAATGCAATACAGTAAAAACTTACGAGCGACCTCTGCTATGAGCAACCACCTGTCATTTCCGACCACAATCATAATGCACAGATCGATTTTATTATATAAACGCGCTGTTATGAGCGATCACCTGCTGAACGCGACCAGCGACCGCAGTGTCTTGGCAAAATATGCATTTCGACACTGCTATGAACGACTGAATCACAAAAACAAGGATATAATCCACCGACCTTTATTTAATCCCTGTAACAACAACCGCTGATACTGTTCTAAAAAAAAAACATCAAACAATAGGCTGGATACTGATATCTGAAATTCTGTAGTATGCTTATAGTGTTTTATAGTTTCTGTTGTAAACCAGACTAAAGTACATGTAGATTATTCCCTAGTCTGGTTTCCTGCTTCGTATGCTCCCTGCTTTGTTCTCTGATATTCATATAGGTGGCGCTCTACAGTTTCGTATTTTGCATAGGGTTAGAATTTTAAAGAAAAAGAATTTCCCTGGGTTTCTTCACTGGTTATACTGGCTATTTAAAAAAGACCTTGTATATCTTAGGTATTGTTCAAAGAACCTTTAATTCCCTTTATTTTGGTGTATGATGGGTGTAATAGTGGTTATAGAGTATACAGCTTGGCCTTGCTCCAGATGTGCACCTTTCAAAAGAGTGCTAGCTCCACTTGGTCATTTTCACTTCCTGAACTTCAGAGGTAAATTGTAAAAAAAAGAGCAAATAACTTTTTTTTACATTTTATATATTTGGTAATTTATTCATTGCACTTTCAGAAACTGGTATTGTCTAGTCTGGCAAAATTCATTTTCCCTATTTTAATAGCTGCTAAGAATAGTGTACTTTCGACTAATTCAGGCTGATTAGTTTAGCACAAGGGGGCAGTCATTTAGTTATCAGTGTGCTTAGATAATTTACAATTTCCAAAAGTACAGTATCCAAAGAAATGTCAGCCACATTACATCAAAGTAGCAAAAAGGTATGCCAAGATTCTCTCCACTGTGCATGTTTTAAATGGAAACAACTTCACCTTACATACATCACTCTCTCAAAAGTACATAATAACTGGTGAGTGCCCCCATAGGGAAGAGCAACATAGGAAGCATACGAAGCAGGGAACCAGACTAATTATTCCCACACATAGCCTGCTTCCCAGCCTTATTGTATATCATATGTTTATGAGTAGGACACAGCATCCCTATGAACGACCGTATCGAGTGAACATAGACACCACTGACCTATATGTAATCAACTGTTACAACGACCGCTTGATTAGTAATGATTGTTCTCATCAAAAACAAATAATAATAATAATAATAATAATAATAATAATAATAATAATATATAAAAAATGCTACACTCCGTAAACCAGGCTAATGTACATGTCACCAATTGCCATTGTAGTGCCGAAATTGGCATAGTGGTTGCATATATTGTTTGTCTTTAGAGTTAATCCATATTGCCTGGGGGTGAATAAGGTGATTGTCTATTAAACCAGCAATAGAGTCATTTGTGGGATTCGATTGATCATGTTCAAGACTTGTGATGTTTGTTGTTTTTTCCCCTATGTTATGTGATTACAGCCAATCAAAGCTGTCATCTATTCATGTAGGTGCAACCGGGTTACACTCTTTGTTTATAGAGTTAATCCCTGCCTTCTTTGAATGAAGCCATTCACTTTTGTCTCTGAGTAAATGGTTTTGTTTCTGGATGAGATAATTGTTTCTTTTTATTTCATTAATTGTTAGATATGCAATGCAAATGGATAAATTTTTCATATTTTCCCAAAGCCCAGTCAAAACCGTTTTTATGTTACAACTGCGCACTAATAATGTTAACACCTAGAACCTTAATAACAATGGAAAAACATCCAACTAAAAAGAGACAAATTTTAAGACAGGAGAAAATAATTATTGTAACTGAAAGAAGTGAAAAAGAGCAGACCACTCACAAAAAGTGGTTTAAACATTGGTAAAACAAATTTAGGTTGTTATAAATGAAACCAGAAATGATTTCATATGCTAATATATGTGATCTTCAAATGTAAATGTGATTTCATGTTTAATGATAGAAGTATATCTTTATTGCTATATAATTTTGTTTTTAGATGAATACATACACTATTTCAGCAAGGACTATTAACAAAGAATAGAATAAATGTACAGTGATTGTGGTTATTTTCTTTAAATTGGTCTGAAACTGGACCTTGGAAAATGGTCTTTTTGTACAAACCTGCTATGAGAGACCACCTGTCTTAAGACTGTTTTTTGTTGGCAGAAGGGGAGGTCTCTCATAACAGGTTTTACTGTACAACCAGAAATAAAATCAGAGACTGCAGGAGAAACAACACAAGGAAAAACACAGGCTAGAAGTCTTAAAAATTTGGAGATTATTTGCTAATTTAGCACATTTTACTAATTCTACCAATAATTACATTTATGTTTCTGACTGTCATAAGTCTTTATAGCTGTGTCTTAAAAATTCTTTTCACAATCTTGAATAATTTCCTTTAGTCTTTTCATTAAGTAAATTAACTTTGATCAGTTATAAGAAAACATTTTTTTAATATTAGAGTGAAACACATTTTACATGACTGACTGGATGATGAGACAAACTATTTTGATGATGAAACTGTTTCTCATTTCAGAGAAGAAGGTATATTGATGCCAATACACAACAATGAACATACAGTGTACTGAAGCCTCCTGTAAACATGTCAAATTGTCATTGCTAAATTTCAGACATGAAAGAAGATTCTGCCTTAACATCACAACAAAAGAAAAACAGGCCCTCTTTGAACAACGCAATGACACAATTGTCATGGAATTGTATAAATCCCTCTATTTATTAAATACATGTATTTGGGTTTCGTTTTTTGTGTATAACGATACCCGAGGGTGATTTATGTATATTGTACATTATTTCGAAATAGTGAGTTCGGTTCATCCCTGCCGCATGTGCGAAGTGCTTTTGATGGGAAAAACCGATTTACATCTAGCACGGCTACATTGTCTGTATATAAATGCCTCACCGTAAAGTGATGTCTTCACATTACAGAACGTCTTGTCAGTAAGCAGTCTACTTAGGGACTTGCACATCTTTTGCTGTAGAGGTATTAAGTTATTAATTTCTTCTGTATATTATTTCTTTTGTATATTGAAAGTTACAGCTATTGTACCACCACGTTTATTTTTGTATGTTTTCAATGTCAATGTAGCTTTGGCTTGCATAGTATAACAGAAATATTTTTCTATTCTTGTTCGTGACTTAGCAAGAGATTTACATTAGCAATATAAAGTTGCATTTTATTAAGAAACGTTTAGTACCATAGGAATCTTATCAGCCACAGGTTCACTTCTGAACCTGTTTATTGTTTTGTAATGCTGTACCAATAATGTAATTTGTATAACTTACCATATATAACGTCATTACGTGTTATTGTATATGCCCGTGTCATGTATAGTACACGGTGTTAGATGTATTTTCAGCTGACTAGAGTGATCCATGGTGATTGTGGTCGACGTGGTACCAGCTAAAGTGCTAAAAATAAAAACCGTTGAGCTGAGTGAACAGTGTTGCTGGTCGAGTAGCAGGTGATCGAGTGTTGCAGACCGAATTGGTGGGCACTGATTGCTTGATTGACCAAGGAATTGAATGGTGATTGGTGACTACCTATAATAATGCTTGCTTGATTGACCAGTGTGACTGGTAGCCAAGTGTGATATTGACGGCAGTGTTTTGTGTTGCTCCATTCATGTAATCTTTTAGCCGTGGGCTAATTTGGGGGTTTGTTATACCCAGTGTTTTGGAAGTGTAAAGGTATTTTTGTATGATATCTGTCCAATCAATTCATCATTTTACTATTTGCGTAAAAAATCTCATATTTCACTAGTTGAGTGAATACATCATTTCTACTATTGAGTAAAACACCCATTCTTTTCAAACGTTAAATTACAGTGAATTGTTCACATTTGTCCTTGTACTGTGTAAGGTCATTTATCTGTATTTTATATTTGTTGCATTTTTAGGTTCGTGTGTATTATGTCAACTTGTCCAATATTTGGATCTTATACACGCACATATTAATCAATATTCTTTCTCATTCAAGTCATACATTAATAAACATTGTATTTGTATCACCATCAAAAGTGTTCTGTTGTAAATCCGAAATCCCAACTTGGTTATCTTGTCCTTTAAAAACCAAATAAAGGCTCTGCTACAGTAATTATGAACACCAATGATTCCCAAAACGAAGTACCAAGATAGCTAAATGAGAATTATTATATTAAAGTAAGGAATGACCTTAATGAGACATCATAATACTAGGGTTAAAAATATTTTGCATCAAATGCATGATAAAAGGGAACCAAATGATAACGTTTTTCAGAACCTTATTATTGACAAAGTACATACACCTGGATTTGACTGCCTTACAAATATATATAGTAGTTTAATTAACAAACATATCAAACTATATCATGAAATTATTCTGCATATTTTTAAAGAAACCATGAATTTTATAAATAAAATTTAAGCTATCAACAATTTATGTGATAATTTCATTTTGGTCACAACAGATGTAACTTCCAAAACATCCTAAGATACCCAACCAAGACAGGTTAGTGTCAGTAGACAGAACTCTGTCTAAAAATAAACCCAAATAACGTCTCTTAAATCTGGGTATATTAGCCCTTTCAAAACTGGTACTACACTTACCTTCGACGATTCCCATGAGTTACTAATTGGCAGTACTGCTATGGTAACCAAAGTGCCCCATCTTACACCAATACCTTCATGGGAGATCCTGAATGGAAGCTGCTGAACTAAGCATCATATAAGCCTTTTATTATTTTAAGGTTTAAAGATATCTTTATGATCTGGCCCAGAACAGAATCAGAAGTCAACAAATTCCATCAACACTGTAACAGCTATCATGAAAGTTATAAGTTTACACTGGAATAATCTTATTTTCATAGTTTAATAAATCTGGGAGTGTGCTTCTAGCTATCTTTACTGATGACAAATATAATTAATTTCTACAATTTGCAATTCAATATTTCTGGGCAATTGTCACCCTGATTTTGCCCGACATGTTCCAAACTCCACACCTTTTTGCAGAGAACTGGCTTTAAATTATGCAAACTTTTCATAAGTAAAAATTTAGGCTTGACAGGTAAATTATTCATGGGAGGAGTCAGAAGACTATCCCTTGGCCTCTTGATTGCAATGTCTAGTGAAAGATGGATGTTAGGGAGATCTGAACTTAGGCTGCTTATTTGTTGAGGCTGATCATGAATGAAAAGCTTTTGAGAAGATCCCCATAGTTGGTCAAGGTGTGCAGCTTCCTGACCAGAAGTGCCTGACCGAAACTGGTGTTGCTGGTGCTTTCAAATCCTCTGATGCTAATGAGGAGTTGTGACCTCAGAAGATTGTCTCTGCCTCAAGCAGTGCAGCCTTCAAAAGATGATTGCTGTGTGATTTAGCAAAAAACCTAAGATGTCCTCAAGATTGATATCCCTGAAGACCTGAAGATGTGGAGAAGTTCCATAATGAATGCCATTGACATGGAGAGCTCCTGCCTCGAGGTTTTCGCTATAGCCTCAAGCAAGAGCTGAGACACCAATGGAAATGATGCCTCTATCAAGAGACTGAAGGAGGCAATCAAAATGAAATTGGCATGGGAAGCAATCATTGCTGGGACTCAGGCCTAAAGCTCCAAGGCCTTTACCAGAAATGAGCCCAGTTCCCAGCCCATATATCCCCACTTGGGATTTAAAGGGTCAAAGGCAGGAAGCAAAGCCCAGCAGCTAGAGCATGGAATGGGTTGACAGTTCAACACTTCTGCTGCCTGGCAGACTCTAGACCCTGGGAAACTTGTGCACAAGCTTCCAAAACATAGAGATTTGGAGCAGAAAATCTGAATGAGAGTATGGCCCAGAAAGCTTCTCCAGACTGTTGAGAATCTTGGTGTCCTGAACACCATAAGCTTTTGGTCACAAATCTGGGGGAAGGAGGTGGTAAACTTAAAACTTTCCTTACCGCCTTATCAAAAGTCTAGACAGCCTCATCCTCCAACACTTGACCCAACAGATGGGAAGAAGCAGGGGACCTGAATGGAAGGGAATGAAAAGCTGCAACTGGCTTTCCTGAGTCCAGCAAAATGGAAAGGACATTGTCATCCTGAACCTGCTTCCAAGGCAACAGAGCAATGTCCTCCTGGCATCCGTCTCCACAGAGGAAGACATTTCATTAGGGTTTTGTATTGCACCTTAACTTAACCATGGATATAACCCTACTAGCTGTTATCGCAGGTGAATGGGATTTTTGCTACATCCCTTCCTGACAATCCAGAAGGTGAGAGGTGGTTCATCTGTTTGTTAGACAAGACCAGACTGAAGTGAACTGACACAGACGTGTCACCAAGGATGAGACACTGATGATGTCATGGGGATCCATAAATCCCCTAAGGTTTAAACAGGTTTAATCAACCCAATCCCTGTCTATAGACCAAGAATCAAAGCCTGGTGTTTGGCTACTCAAAGAGCATGGTCCAGTGACTGGTAACTGGTGATTGGCACTCAAAGATAAGTGACCCAAGCTGACCAGTGTCCAGTATCTGTGACCAGCACCAGGTCAAGGATCGATATCACTATTAAGATCATTTGTCACTGTCACTAAGTCAACCTTGAGAAGGCGCACTCATCCATCCTGGGCAGGTACAACTCACTGTCACTTTTCCCCAAAGATCTATCCTTCACCATCAATGATGGCATTGGACCAAACATCAGAGATCTTTGGCCTTCGGGTAAATCTCCCAACTCTTTTTGCCCCAGAGGGAGATTACTTCCCTAAATCGGAATGAGATCCAGACCCTTAACGGGAATAGAGAGGGCCATTTTGTAATAAGGAGGAAGTGGGACCTTTCCCCCTCACTCTATAACTGCTGCCACTTTGTGCCAAGTTCCACACTTGATCTGTCCATTGACAACACACAGGACATCTGTCCATGTTTCAATAACCAGTGCATGCTAGGCTGGTGGTGTGAACATCCAATGGTTTTCAAGTGCCCAAACTTACCCACACCTTGCTAAATATTTTTCTCTGAAAGAGTATAAAAAAAAGAAATCACCAAAAAACAAGATATCAGGAACCAAAGAAGGGTAGGTACCATATTTACGGTATGTTTTCGGACATGGTTTGTTTTAGGACACCATTTTTGGGGCAAATATAATATTTTAATGCCTTGTTAGTTTTAGAAGGTTGCTCCGCTGTAATTTTTTCTACAATTTATGTTTTCAGACAAAATCTAAGAAGATCTGTTGCGTCGTTTTAAAGTAAAATTTACAGTGTTTGCCGTTAATTTAACTGATACAAAGTTCGCTTCATTTAGTCGCCAATTATTTAATGTGATCGCAAACTTCCATGGATTGGTTGTCAGTGTAGACATCTTTACACACGAAACCACTTCAAACAGGTGTGACAGTTATTGCTTTGATTAGAAACCATGACCCCTGCTTTATATCATTAAACAATACATCAGAGAGTCAGTATGGATTAGTAAATTCATTGGCATCGTGCAACAAAACAAACCCCTTATCCCTGAGGCATTATGTACCACGGTTTAAATGTAGTTATTGTTCTACAGGTAATAAACCTCTTTGTAGACAATAAATATTGATTGTGGGTGCAACATGTTCGGTACATTGTGTGCTCTTTTAACGAAATCTAGATGGCTGCCTTTTATTTCCGAACACACCTGACAAAGAAATCCCACAAATTATATTATGAACAACCAACATGTTAACGACTTGTATATTGCAACTTGCTTGTTATTTTTACCCTTCCTAGGTGTGCGTATAACACTCACCCCATATGGAGCCTCTCACCCTTGGTGCTCTAAGATTAGCCATCATACATGTACCGGTATTTCTACTCTCAATACTAAAATGTTTCTGTCATAAATATCTTCAGAATTATAATTCCAAAATTTTTTTTATTTAGTTTGTATTAATATCTTAATTACACAGAAATAAAGCTTGCGTGTGTTTGTAAGGTAGATTTTATTGATCACTGATTAGTAGAGGGTTAAACTGTGAATTGCAAGATTACTAATATGGCGGTTCTTATCGAAAATACGCACACAATCGTGGCTCTAATACATGTATGGCTGTGTTTTCTGGTGGATGGACATGTATCAAATAGACAAAATAGGCAAGTAATGCCTGTTTTTCATTCATTATCCTTTCCGTGGTGTTAGACAAAATACTTGTTTTACTTCATGGCAACATGTCGCCATGTGAGCTAATGGTAACTTCATTATGGACATGGGGGGGGCACAAATTTATCTTCCACTGTTTGTTTTTGGACACCTAATTAAAGAATTTAATATGTATTCAGACAACAGAAAAAGTAATTATTTTTTGCTGTCCGAAAACATGCCATAAATACGGTAATACTTACCTGAACACTCAGTATTAAGAAATGATGAACACTGAATAGAAGCATTGATTGCTGAGCATGATACACAAAGAAAACCGTCAAACTTAAGAAAAGGAACACAAAACACACTTAAATAATAGAAGAACTGTGGAGAAAACACCCTGTCTACACAAAAAGTTATAAGAATAGTGGAAAAAAAAGCATTCAAAATCAGCAAAGAAGGCCAATTTCAAATAGTGATCTTGGCATCTGGGATCATGCTCTTTTCAATTATGGGCACATTATGTACCTGCATAGAGTCCAAAGAAAAAGTGGAGGGTATTCCATATGTTAGCTATGATTAACAAACCAGACTGGGATCATGCTCTTTTCAATTATAGGCATCATTGGAGGAGGGGTATTTAGCTTTGACTGGGGACTTGGCATTCCACAAGAGGTAAGCGAAAGCAATAATACGAGGTATGTATTACTATAACTAAATATCAAAATTTGTATCAGAATAAATTTCATTATTGATGAGTGAATGGGCCTGTACATAAACCCTCTACTATACTAAAATATAAAACCAGGGTTCTCAATAGATTTCAAAACTGAAGAGTCATTTGACCCTTGACTCCAAAATCTCAAGAGTCAAAAGTGAAATCTCGAGTCAATTCTTTTGAACAGTCATAAGCCCATAGCTGTGATTCTCCATTATTGGCAGAAACAAATGATGTTTAATATTTCTTGTCTCATGCTGAATAATAAGAAATCCTTGTATAGTATTTTGTAAGAAACATGCAATGTGATTTTTGTGAAAGTGTTTCTCTTTCTATGTGTTACTGTGTGTGTATCTTGTATATGAAACAGACAGAGGATTATTTTATACTTTATTATATTTTCAACTTCTTAACATATTCTATTATGATCTGCTCAAATCATTTGATATGCAAATATATACACATACAACTATAAATGTTATATATTATTCAGATATCATGGATGTACATCACAGAATTGTCAGTTCACTTTTCCACTCATTCTTAAATTTTCTAACAAGTTTCGGAGATTGACTCTCCTTCTCCTCAGAGCCAATACAATTTTTCTGTTTCTTTGGAGTCTGAGGGTCAGAAAATTCATCATCGGCAGGTCATATCCGAGAATGGGACAGAAAAGAAAATAGACTTCTTTGCACCATTAAGATTTTAAAGTTCAGAAATTAATTTTTTCTGAATGATCCATTAATTAAAACGCTCAAGTTTTTAAATGTTTAGCTTCGTGAGAAGCCATATTTTCTCATTTTGTGGAACTGATTATAGTTTAAAGCTCAATCAAACAAACGCTGATATTTGATCAGAAATGAATCCAATGAAGTAACAAAATCCAGTGAAGTAATAAATGATTTCTAAGTTTTAAACATTCCACCAAATGAAGCAAATTAATTGCAAATAAAATTTTTCAAGCTGATCCACACCTTCACAATCGGCATCATGAGCTGCCATATACTCCAGTTCTGACCAGTTGATTATAATTTTATGTCCAAACATACCAGTTATGATATGTAATCAAAAGGCAGTCCATTCATGTCATAATTGTTTCCTCTTCCTCTATCATAATCTTCAAACACAATCTCAAAACAATTCAACCGAATTCAGTTGCACCTAAACGTTAACTTTTCTCAGTTCATATATATATATCTTCCATTAGTGCATTATTATTGGCCGTCAAGGGGTAAACTGTTCTCAAGCAGATGTCAATCAGTGCCTCCTACAGTAAATTTGTTATGGACAGCGCACTCTAGTAAGAAATTAAGCTGGAGGTGAATCAAAGGTAATTAAGACTGATGCTCCAGCCCACATCTATGTGTGTCAAAAAGAGGCACAAGTCGGAATTTCCGCACATAAAAAATGGGTCATATTTAAATTCCATGCATCAAAACTCGAGGGTACGCATCTACTGAAAACCCTGAAAACTATACCCTTTTCATCCAGATTAAAAAGCTTTGATTTTCAGGAATGTTAATTGAAAATGGCTGTGTTGTAAGATGACTGTTTTGCTTTAATTCCCCAAGCATGATCTAGATAGTAGGGAATTAAATATGGGGAGAATATATCTCCTTTAAATGACCATATTACTTACCAAAATTTTATATCAATGTCCATCTACATACAACAAGCAATTTACTGCAAATTAATGGCTATTTTAATGAAAAAGACCTAAAATCAAACTTAGACCACAACAAAGCTGCATTCTTACTATAATTTTACATAATTGACAAAATGTCTCAAATAGGTAGCCTACATTGCAAGTAAAACCCACAAAATGCCTATAACAGTAGGTGTGTGTGAATGTTTTGGATTTTTACCGTAGCTTTAACAATTTTTCAGTCAAATCGCTATGATGTCTGCGGTGTGACACTTTATAGTTATGTCCAGCACTGGGACATCATGCCACAGACATGTAGCATCATGTCCCACCAGGTCACATTATCCTGACACCAGGCCAACCAGTCCTAACACTAACCTCTTAATACTGAGCGCAAAGCGAAGCAACTGCTAGTACTGTACCATTTTCATAAGTCTTTGGTACGACTCTGCCAGGTTCAAACCGGCAACCTCCTGCATTTGATGTGGATGCTCTAACCACTAGGCCACCAAGAAGGTCAAAATAACAGTAGGTGAGACAGCAAATAATTTGTAGCGACATACAATATGTGCCCATTCTACTTCCAGCAATTTACAGCAGCATTACAAATGTGTTCACAATTAAAAGATGAGAATGTAAGTAATTTTTTCCATTGAAATGTAAATAATTTTGGGAGTGGAGATTAAATTAAATCAGTATAAAGATACTCATTATATTAACATTGTGATCAATTAGAAAGAAAAGAAAAAACTAGATCTATGGCAATATTTACCATTTTCAATCCTTGTTCATTTGGGTTACAACAAGTAATTTGTTGGGCTGTTTCTTGGTTGCTCACTGGTCCTTCAGTTACTGATACTCCAGAAAAAGTGTCGTAAATCTTTAAATCACCTGCAGAAAGATATTCCATACTGGGAGAATATTTTGATGGAGTATCTTTCACCTGTGTGTTGGGCTCTGAGGGGTAAATTTCCAAGTTCCCAGAGCTGTCTTTGAAAACTGGAGAGTTTGCCAACTTCTTCCTTGACTTAAATAGATCCACTTCTGCACCTGTTGAAGCAACTGGTGAATTTGCCAACTTCTTGCTTGGCTTAAATGGGTCCACTTCCACCCCTGTAGAAACTGGTGAATTTGACAACTTCTTGCTTGGCTTAAAAGGATCCACTTCTGCATCTGAAGAAGCAACTGGTGAATTTGACAACTGCTTTCTTGTCTTTAATGGATCCACATCTGAACCTGCTGAAGCAAATGGTGAATTTGACAACTGCTTTCTGGTTTTAAATGGATCAAGTTCAGTGTCTCCAGTAATAACAAAAGAATTTATTAACTGCTTGCTTTGTTTGCACGGATCCATTACTGCATCATTCAGTTCAGGTTTATCTGAATTTGTGATCTGTTTTCTTGGTTTGAATGGGTCAATATTGACATCATGAATCTCTTCAATTCTGTTTGATGTACTTTGTGAATTCATCAGTTGTTTCCTTGGTTTAAATGGATCAACATCATTTTTCAAATCAGTTTCATATGACTTATTTGGAAAGCTTTTAAGCTGTTTAATTGGTTTAAATGTACCAATCACTTCATTTTCAGTTTTGCTTGCCTTATTTGGCAAATCTCTTGTGTGTGACGTTTCTATATTGTTTTCAGCCACATTTGTCCTTTTCACTATTGGTGAATTTGCAATGTTGCTTACCAATTCAACAGGATTATCACTGCAGTCTACAGAATTTGCCATCTCACACTTAGGTACAAAGGGATGTTCCTCATCGGTTATTTCCTCTGGAATGTTGGAAAGTTGCTTCCTGGATCTAATAGGATCTATGTCATCTGTACCTTTGTGACCCTGTGATGAGGATACATTAAATTTTGATTTACTTTCAAAAAGGTCAGGCATCTGTTTTCCTGGTGTATTGGAGGAAAGTAGATTGGGTTCAATTAGGTAATTATCTGACTTTTCTTCACTTTCAGACTGAATAGGGTTTTTGTCTCCAACTGTGGAATTTGCAATCTGATGTGTTGGTTGAGAGAGATCAGCAGCATCTAGGGCTAATTCTATGATTTGATTGCAATTAGAAATTTCTGATACGTGTTCTTGGGATGAGTCTTTCCTTCCCCCAGCTTCACCCACAGTAGTTTTCCCAGCCGAGTCTTTAGTAGGAAATGGATTAAGCCAGTCAAGACCATCAAAATTAAGATCATATGATCCTTTTGGATCAGTGGGTTCAGGTGATTTTACTTTCTCTCCTACAGGTAAATCTTCATCTGCAGACAAGAACTCCTCATCAGAAGACACAGCCTTATCTTCCATGTTTTCTTTTTCACTCTCAAAATATGAAATGTCATTTCTCTTGCCATTTGTATAATATTCCTCTCCAGGTTGCATGTCTGAATCTTTCTGAACTCTTGCTGCAATAGCACCAGATCTGATCATAAAAACTTCTGTTTTCTCATTGTCTGATGGTTCTGTCATATTAGAGACTACACCTCTTTCAATTTGTGAGTTCTCAAACTTTATCTCTTTAAACTGTGAATTCACACCATCATGCTGACTTGCTATTCCATCTTTTCTTGAGTCATCCCATCTACCTTCAGTATTTAGTGCTTGCTCATTGACCTCTTTGTGCTTTTCATCACCACTGAAACAGAAAGAAGTATAGTTTGTAAACAGGGGATGACAATTCCCCAGCCCAACTAGCCAGGAAAACTAACAAGTACTGTAAGATAACAGTATAGTTTGCTTTGTACAGCAATGCTGACCAGAAAAAATCAGAACTGTGCAAACTGGACACCCTAATGCCTGAGACTAGTTGTTTTTGTCAGACAAGTGCCTAATAACAAATCTTTAGACCCAGGAAGATACATTTCCCTTTCAATTTCAATATACTACTGCCTTCTTCCAGATTAGCATGTTCTCTTTAAGAACTCTGTAAAGCACCAAGTCAGAAGATGATTTACTCGAATGTTTTATTTCAACTAGGATATTTCATATTGCCGTTCTGCAAACACATTTACAATAATGAGTAATTTTAAATCACCAATTCATTGGCCAATTACTGTTGATAATACATGTATTCAGAAGTAAAGATCACACTTGCAAAAGTTATACTGGTAACTTGCCATATATTTCCTTATAAAATTTTGAAAAAAAACTAACAATGTATTACCAGTAGACTGACCTAGAACTGTAAAATTTTACTCGTATATAATCTTAAATGCCATGAGGAATGCAAACTAATTATTTGAGGGGAAAAAACCCAACCCCCTTTTATTAATGTATGAAAGGACAACAGTAATTTGCCCATAAGTAGTCTTGCTGTCCCACAATTCCTGAGCAGAAGCATTATAAAATGAACACCTGCTTTTAGTTCGATGAAATTAATATCCCAGTCTTTCTTCTGAAGACCAACGGCCCTCTGTTGATAAGCAAAATCATAATTAAATCTACCCCTCTATATGTTAACATTAGTACTAAGAACAATGTAAGGTTGTGGTACAGAGACAAGACAAACGGTGAAATCCTCTACTCAAAACCATGGGACTGTCAAATTAACCCCTAATTGTAGCCCTTCTCAGTGTCAAGGCTCTGTAGTGCAGGGGTATTGCAGGTACTGGGTATTGCATTCCAGGTTCACTTGCAACCATACTGTCACAGAATAAGGCAAGAAATAACTTGGTTTTGCCTTACATCTATTTTTGACCATTATTCGTTGTGCATGTGTACAACGTTACCTGGGGTGAATAATTGTTTCTCCAGGTAAGTGACTGTACAAGCATGTATCTCTTCGGAATCTACATGCGACGAGAGTCACGAAAAGCATGAGTATTTTACCCTGACTATTATTCACTCTCCTATGGATTTAAGGTTGATTCTATTTTAAACTGACACATTGGTCATTTGGATCTTGTCGAGGAGTGTACGTTCTCCATTTTTGTCTACAGCCATAGGGGTAAGTGTTACATTTTTATTTGATATGTGAAGCATATTCAGTTTTAATGTCGTAGTGTGAAATGTTGTCTTTACCACTACGCAGATTTGAAACGAACTTTTGAATTGTTACAAGTTCCTATTAAGCCTTTAAGTTAGTAGCAAGTATCTATAGATTGTAATTATGTACCTTTTATTATGACCAGTTTGGTTTTATTATTGTAGCTGTTTATGTGGATGCATAGCGGTGGAGCTGTGTATGTGGATGCATAGCAGTGGAGCTGTGTATGTGGATGCATAGCAGTGGAGCTGTGTATGTGGATGCATAGCGGTGTAGCTGTGTGTGGATGCATAGATGTATAGCTGTGCATATGTGTATGCAGATACATCAGACTGACGGTCTGGCTGTCTGTATGTCTGTATGGGGTGGAATCAAGTCCATACAAGGAAGGAACTGCATGATGTATAAACTTGTGCGCATGGTGGATCCATGAAGGGTGGATGGGGCCAAAACAAGTGAGCCGACCCAGGAATTCCGGAGAACTGTGTGGTTTTGACAAATGGACTCATAAACCAAGTCAAATGGTTTCGGATGCAAGTTTTTACAAATAGTTATCGTATGACTGAGTCACGAGTCATTGTTTGGTGCAATCGTTGTATTGTTTAACATTGAAAGTATTTGTTTCAATTGATGATGTTTTAATTGAATACAATTGAGTTATGTTATCATCACATGAGATTATTTGAGTCTCGTTTACATTCCAGGAGATTATGTGAATCTCAATTTCATTTACATTACATGAGATTATGTGAATCTCAATCTCGGTTACAGTACGTGAGATTATGTGAATCTCACTTTCATTTTGAATATTTGCATTTCACTTTCATTTATGTTTTTCATTTGTGAATGTGCTAGTAACTGAATGAGTCGTGTGTTTGGAGCGTGAAAGAATCATCCTATTTTTTTTTATCAATTCATTTCATAAACCTACATCATTCATCACATTGTGTTTGTGTTGTTCATTTAGTCCAAGAAGAAAAGCCCACTCAGTTTCAATTCTGTTACACATACTTCCAATCAATATAGCGAAATTCCAAAAGGGAATGGAATGTTGCCTCAGTAACTGCTGGAATTCAGATAACAAGCTATCAGCCTTGTCTTGTGTAAGGGACACAGCCATGTGAACAGAATCAAGAATAAAGCCCACAAACACAATTACCTGAATAATGAATCCCAAGCTATGCACCAAACTGCAGTGTCTTATATTTTTTTTTTTTTACAGTCAATGTGCAGCAAACTCATCAAGATAAAACTACATTACAATGGCCAACTTTGTGCAGTTATGGCAAACACAGGCTTAATAACTTTGTGAATAGACAAAGAACAGATGACAACTCATTTAGAAGGCAAGTAAATTCATAAACTATCTTATCTCAACATAATCTTAATTAAAGTCTGTGTAAAGCATGAATGGGAATAGAATAATAGTCCTCTTTAAAGGAAATGGAGGCAAACCAGCAATTATTTTTACGTCCCATTAGCTTGAGAGCAGAATGAAAAGTTTCTATCTCAAGGTGACAGATTGATTTAAGTATTTGTGGTTAATGGATTAATCTATAAGCACCATCTTTCTTGAGTCTTAGAAATATGCTAAAGAGAACAAATTTATTGGTAAATTGGAGCAGGGCCTGACGACTTTATTCAAACTCAACTTCAAGCACTTCCTTGGGGGTGAAAAGTTTTCGTTTGAAACTAGTCAATTAAATTTTAAATTCCAGTAGACTCTTCAAAATCGTAGTATCAGACTTTTAATTTTGGTCCCTCAGGAAATATGACACTGTTTTGCCAGCACTGGAAATAAAATCCCTATTCAGTTTGGAAGGTAAAGATATCCATACAAGTACTTACAGAAAAGGGTATTATTAGTGGTAGCCCTGTCTCCATTTGGTCTGGATTTTCTTTGACCATGGGACCTTTTTTTAAATGGTAGATTTGATTGTTGGAAGATTACTGCTGGATTGTGTCATAAAATAATTAAAGCTTGTACATAAACTGCTGGTGTCACTTGCCAAAGCATCACACTAGGACACATCTGGAGACATGTTATTCCCTTTACTGTGAAGAAAAGGTCCACTGTAGGAGGGAAATGATGGTACAAATCATATATCCATGAACTTTTGCACTTGGATGTCAGGAAACCTATTATGGTGTGAAATTGTTAACCAGATTTTCGTATTATTTTTGGCACTGTTAAATTCCTATACTTCTTAGGCCACATAGCTAAATTCACAACAGTAGCCAATTTGTCATTTGCCCTTTAATATTGTGGAGTTGACAGAACTGTGACAACTCTGCAACAAAATGCACATGAGAACCTTCAGCAGGTTCATTTGCAATGCTTTCCACGAAGAGGTTTCAAATTTGTTTCCAGAGTTGCCTAAGTGAGTGATTCATCATCATTGTCAGTGGGTGATTCCTCATTCCTATCATCAACTTGGGATGTCTGAAACATTTGCTTGTGCATGCACTTTTCAGAGGATGTTACAGCCAACATTTGGTTTTCATGTGATGCCACATTACTGGAGAACTTTTGTATGAGATCAGCCTTTAGATGCCACACTGTTCATTTGCAGCACAGTTTTTTTTTTATCAGGTTTGTAAGTGATCATGTTTGTGTCACATGTCTCGGAGGGTGAAACTAGCTCTGCTAATTAAAATGAATGCTCTACAGCCCCATGAGCTCTAATAACAAGAATGAAACCTGTAACCATGCATGGTTGGCCATGTGCAACACAAAGCTGATATTTAGTTTTGTGGGCAGTACATCATCTGCCATTATGATAGCAGTGCTGACCAGTGCATTGAAAACTTGCCATAGGAAGGAATAACTGTATACTTAGGGCAATATAAAGCAAACAGAGCTAATCCAAGTCTGATTATCTTTTACAAAATGTGAGGGAAGGCCTGAACTAACAGAAAAATAAAAACTTCTTTAGTAGCTAAAACCAAGAACTGACCATCACTTTGGTCTTGGGTATTAACCAGTCATGTGACCTATGTGTTATCTGGTGGGGTCCCTTAGCATACAAAAGATTCACTGAAATGGCTGCTTCCTTACCTCATCACCAAAAACAAGGGTGAAGTAGGAAAAAAAGCATGAGGTGGGGTAGCATTGTAATCGTATGTGCTTTAAGTCTATAACAGCCATGATTTCTGAAACTCTGCATAAAGTTTTGGTTTCTTCTTTCATGGTTCAGCTAACCTGCATCTAACATTGTTTTGGAATTATTGTCCTCCATTTCTTCTTTCATGGTTCAGCTAACCCTGCATCTGACATTGTTTTGGAATTATTGTCCTCCATTTGGAGAAACTCTACTTCATCATTCACTATTTTCATTCTGCCAGATGCTTGGCACATTCACACCAACACTGAGTTGACATTCAAAAGTATTGTCCATCCATGCATAACTACTTGAAATGGACCAAAAGTTCACACATTTTTCTGTTATAAATAATTAGCATGAATTCCAAGCATCCTTTTGTACTAACCTACATCTGCATATTTTGGAATGAACAAAGGTACTTATATCAAATAAATATGCTATCATATCTTTGTTAGATTATTTATTAAATTGATTTTAACAATAATGATAAATTTATACGCCGACAGTTAATACATTTTTATATATTTGATGTTTAGCTAATTCGAGGAAGTTCTCATGTATCACTGCTGTCTACATGCACAATTTCATACATTTGTGCATTATTTGCACACTCACAATATCTCTACCAGACCTCATACAATAATTATATGCATGTCATCATACAGAAATGCTCAAGCAGATATTATTTAACAATGTTTGATTTTTTCTTGAGCTAAAAACTGGTTTAAAAAAAAATGTGAACACTAATTATATAGATTAATATAATGCAGCCATCCACATCCTCCTCCTAATGTTTACAAGCCACTATCTCATACTGCATATGTTGAAAGGTTTGTATATAATCACATAAATCATTTCTATTCATGAAACCTCATTTTATAAAGTACCTTATTGTGTAGGAAAATTCCTATATTTTTTTCTTGATGAATAAGTCATTTCATTAAAGCTATAAATTCAGACACCAATTCAGTCCATTTTGCTTTATTATTTTGCAACATATTTCCATGCAAGATGATGAGGTACGTGTGTACATGTATGTGTGTGTGTATCTATGCACACATCAAACACATTTCTGCAAAGTACTGCACATATCCTGATGAAATTAATGAAGTTATGTGTCAAATATTTTGAAATATTTTATCAGTCATAAAACTGTTGCTATAATTGATCTTGAAAAGTGCCATTTCATCTCTCCCATATCAATTTACATCATAATAATCTGAGTTACTGATTTTTGGTCTGCTTGTTCAGTTGCTTCTGAAGTTTGGTCTATGCTTATTTTGATTCAAAACATAACTTCCATATTTAAGATAAGAAAGTGAATCCCTTGATCTCTAAATAACATTTTTATTATGTTCTCAAAACACCCAGAACACTCACATGCAAAGTAAAGTCAAAGAGAACTGTCAATGGTACATTACATACTTGCCTCTTGTTTAATAATCTGATATGAATCACTTAACCTAATTTACAGAAACCATAATTTTCATATTGGATTTACCACGACTGCAGCCTCTGACCTTTACACACTTGAATCTATAGATTTCTTTATTCTTCTAAGTGCAAGAAATAAAAAAATAAAAAATAACAAGAAAGAAATCACTTACTTTCTAACAGGCATATCAGCAATGATATCCAGCAGAATTTCCCTAGAGAACGTCATGTAGTCATCATGGTCCATTGTGGTCAGGATCAAATTTCGCTCAATCCAGTTTTCCTTCTCATCCAGATCTCTTATGGCATCCAGACCTGCTGGGGATTGCTTCTCTGTCTCTAAATCCTCCTTGGTCTCATACAAAGAGGATGAGTGGTGAGATGGTGTTTTAAAATGGACCTTGAACACAAGACAGACACACACAGTGACAATGTTACGCCTGCTCAGGGTCACCAAAATTCTATGTCCTGCAGCAAAGGATAAGTTAATATTCATAGGCAAGTTACAATTCTGAGTCACATGCCAAAGATTTTATTTCAATAGTAAATCCATGTTCCATTTTATTAATTGCCTCTACCTCTTTAATTATCAGTGCTGCTGCAGTAACCTAATGCAATATCTGGCTACTGAGCTGACTGCTACAGCTGTAGGAAGGGGGGGGGCTGATTACAAGAATTAAAATATATTAAGATGAAGTGGTTCATATTTGAACCAGATGTAGCTGGAGTCATACATGTTCTCTCCTTGATGAATCTGGCTTTGTGGTGGCAAATTCCAACTTTTTAATAGGCAACTGACTCTGACATACACCCCAACTTATATATGTCCAGATATCAAAAATGGGGTAAGAAAGGTCAGAGTTAACTCGGATTAACAAATTAGGTGCTACTGATAATATATGCTTCTTTCCGTTCCCCAATCATCAAAGATCTAAAACAAAAGCTGACTGTCCTTTTATCTTGGTGAGTTTCAGCAACAGCTTAATCCATCAGTTGTTTAAAGTGTGAGCAAATGTTTTCTTGTTTAACAAAAATAATTATTAGTCATCTGGCTTTTTATTCTTTCAATCGAGAATTCATCAGAAACAGGTGTCGCAGGCACTGGCATTCATTGTTTTCAGCAAAGAAGAAAAACATTATTGACAAAACACACTTGCCTTCTACAAATTAAAATATATTAAGGTGAAGTGGTTCATATTATTATTTATTTATCATGTGCAGTGCATGCCCAGCCATTTAACAGCATTATTGTCAGCAAGGTGCAGAGCCTGCAGTCCACCTGGGAACTTTGTCAATGGACAGTTGTTCACAATGTGTGACATGGTCTGTAGAGCTCCACAGCTACAGGAAGAGTCAGTGGCCACCTATCAGAAGTTAATGAGCTTATTCCAGGCATGACAAACAGGAAGCAAAGCAACAGTGAAACTTCTCACAAAAGTGGTTATTAAATGAAACTGCAATGTTTCTTCTGTTTTGAAGATAACACTAATTTCTTCCAAGATTAAGACTTGAGATTGGTAACAAAATGTTTTTAAAGCAGTGCAACAAAAAAGGTGTTGTGGTTGAAGTCCAGCATCTGATCAATTGAGCAGCCCAAAACAGACTAAAATATCGAAAATCACTGACAACAAACTGGTAGTCTGTTTGAAAGTATATGTTATCTTGTCACTGATGAGAGTGACAGATGCATACATGCCAACCCCAACAATCTCCACCCCAGAGGTATAAGCGTAATTATTGCTATTATAGGTGGCAAAAAAAGCGAAATTTGGGTATAAAAAGTGTAATCTATATATTACATGCCAGAATTACAACATGTATGAGAAAGATAAATGTTTACGACTAACCTGGTTCTGCAGCTGGTCAAAAATCTTGTCACAAAGGGCAAAATTCCTTTTATATTAGAATCAGAATATAAATACAAAATATACTGAAAAATTATTTATATTCAGCACTCACTTCCACTAGTCTACATGTGTAACTTTTGCTGAATGATTGTGACCTGGAATTCTGTAGTGATCATGGTCAGGTGATCAGAGTACTGTATTACATTACTCTCATATTCTTCTTTTAAAGTTTGTAAAGTGGTATTGATATATCACTTTTTCTTATCTGACATGTATTGAAGTTTGAAAAGATCCATCTGCTCTAACATTTTCCATCATATAACATCCACAACTCACAATCTAATGTAGCAAAAAAAAGTAAAAATCCATTTGCAGGCTCGCAGAAAATGTAATTTGGTGAAAAAAGCATAATGATCACAACAAAAGAGTAATGGCTGGCATGTAAGTAGATGCTTAGTCCATGTCTGTCTGTAATCTGCATACTGGAAATACAACCTTAATGTCAACACATAAAAGGCACCATCTACTACTGACAGACCTTCTAAAGACGGAAAGACCATCAGGTAGATATGTGCATCGTTTCACACCTAGTGCTATCATTTCCAGTTATTACACTATTAGAAAGGGAACCTACTCTTTATGCATTTTAACCTGGTTTATTCCAAACTATATATTGTCATAAATAGATTTATTTTTTCAATTAATCATGTAATGACAATTCCTGTGTTGTTATTGAATAAAACACCTTGAGTAGTTCCTGAACTCCTAACTACTGGAGGAGAGAGACTTTCCATCCTTCACGAGTGTTTGGGGAAAGAAGGCCTGCCTCCTCCCTCTTTTTTGACTCAAGGACATAAAAGGAAGATGTAGGTCCATGACCTGCAGCATCAAACTCTACCATATGGCCGAGGTCCTGAAGACCATTGTTACATGCAGGGAAAGGGCCAAATGCTTCCCTATGACCTGCCCCTGGTGACCAGTTGGTTGACTCAGATCTATAGGAAGACCTTTTCCAAGATCTAACAGACGTGACCTGAGCTCTCCCTTTATTTGGTGGATAGATCCCATTGCCGACATTTGGCCAGAGACTGAAAGAGTGCTGCTCTCTCATTATGGGGTACGGGAGAAAAGGTAAGGGAAGCAATATGACTCATTTTCAACCCACACCAAGCTGTGGGCAAGTACAGAGTTCTGTTCTCCCTCTTAAAGGAAGGGGCGACTCACCAAAAGAGAAAGTTAATTAGGTTCATTATAGTTTACCTGATTGAGTCAACAAAGTGTGGCAATGTTATTATTAAACTGTGACCTATATCTAGATTATCTGATTAACCATAGTGTTCAAAATTAGTAATATAGCTTTTAATTTAATTGGGATTAATAATGATAACAAGTTTAAAGACGGAATTTCATTTTAATGTTAGTATTCATAAGTGTGGTGATGTAATAAGTACTGAGTTCATAATACATTAGAAAATAATAGGCAGGGCCCTCGAAAAGTGAGAAGGGCCCCATATCAAATTGCGTTAAGGGTCCCTTTTCTTGGAAAGCTAGAGATGCCAACACCCATGTTATTTTGGGTCATCAAAATCTGAGTTTATTACAGTGAAAATTCCAAACAAGAAAATTATTATTTTATCTTTCTAGCCCTGCTGTATGGCTGAATAACAATTATATACAACAAAAGATCTGTGAAACCCAGGGTCTTTGTAATGAAACCCAAACATTGTACAGCTTTCGAAAAAATATGGTCCTTAACAAGGCTAATGTAAAACTGAACCCTGGTAAAATGCTGATATTGACCTCTAACCATGTACACAGGTACTTACCCATCAAAAGAGTTAAATGTGAAAACTAAGCACCACACAAATGCTGTTTACCTTAAGTCGCTTGGGCTCCTTTTGCACTGGAGTCTGTAGCTGTATGAGGTTGTCTCGTGTGGAAGCTTTTAGGATGGAGTGAACAATAATTGGGGTTCCAGGCTTTTGGAATACAGTTCTCTCCCCTTGGGACAAGGGACTGTTCTCATCAAACCCTGAGAAATGAATCAGATTCTCTTGATCCGTCATTTTCACATGGATCTAATGACACCTGAAAAATAGCATGATCTAATAAACATCAAATAATCCTAATGAAATAATCAGAATACATGCCAGGCATTAGTAAACAGAAATTTGTAAGTCTGGACCAGATAAGATTGTTAGCATGTCATGATTGTATTTCCTAGTCCAAAATATCATCATTTAGAAAACTTTTTAAAAGATAGTTCCAGTAGACACACACATGCATACACACTCACAAATCGCTAACTTACATTTAATAAAATACGAGTATGAATAGAACAAATTTTACATCCAGGTATTCTGACAATCTCTCACTCATCTGAGGTGCAAACTCAAGCATTTACCCATCATGTAATCATCAAATTTTGGACCTTATTTTTATGTATCACATAATCATCAAATTTATATTTGCCCATCACATAATCTCAAATTTAGGACCTTATTTTTGTCTATCACATAACCATCAAATTTAGGACTTTATATTTGCCCATCACATAATCATCAATTTAGAACCTTATTCTTGTCTATCACATAACCATCAAATTTAGGACTTTATTTTTGTCTATCACATAATCATAAAATTTTGGACTTTATAATTGCCCATCACATAATCATCAAATTTAGGACCTTATTTTTGTCTATCACATAATCATCAAATTTAGGACTTTATTTTTGTCTATCACATAATCATCAAATTTACAACCTTATTTTTGTCTATCACATAATCATCAAATTTAGGACCTTATTTTTGTCTATCACATAATCATCAAATTTAGGACCTTATATTTGCCCATCACATAATCATCAAATTTTATTTTTGTCCATCACATAATCATCAAATTTAGGACCTTTTTTTTTTTCCATCACGAAACCTTATTTTCAAATACAAACCCTAATGTGTGCCTCAGTAATGTTCTTGTGATACTGTTGAGAGGTTTTTCTTTAAGCAATTCAACACATTAAAATAATAATAATATTAATAACAATAACCATCAATAAGCAAGCAAATTTTTCAATAAGTTACCATACATTCCCTAATTAATGCCCCTAAGGGTGTTACATTTTCCAAAGGGAAGGGGGGCATTTATTAGAGCACAATAATGAAAGCTAAAGTTCTTTTGATCTGCTCTTATTATGATCACATGTACATCTAGGGGTCTTTCTGCCACTGAATTCAGTCACTGTAAATATCAGCACAACTAAAATGATCAATCGATCAACACATTTTCCCACTCAGCAGCTGGCTGAAGTAGGAATGATAAGTCTTTGAACTTGCCACCAGCAATTGTATCATGTTTAAAACCACATGTGAGCCTTTAGTAATTTATACATTGATATAAAAATTTTAACAGTGTGATCAACTGAGACTGCTGCAGCATTTGGTTTAATTATGGATCTGAAGATGACAGATTTTGAAAAGCACAGGTCTCACACCGCATTTTTTTAAATTTTCTGTTCTTAAAAAAAAAGGGAGGGGGGGAACATTAATTTGAGAATATACAGTATGTTTTTCCTAGAATATTTACCTGATCATATTAACATCAGGAATGGTAACCTCCTGAATCCAGCTGACCCAAAAATGAAAATTCTGTCTTTCCTGTCTATAATGTACAGACAAAGGGCAACAACTCTTGCCCATTACCTCCTCTTGCCACCTACAGCTGGCCCTTGGTTTAAGCTGAGTGGAATATCCTATAACAGGATGCACAATGCAAGGAGGATGGGAAAGTACTGAAATAATGTGATCAGGTAAGTATTCTGGGAGAAACATAATTTACTGAACAGTTGGCTTTCTCCTTCATAAACATTCCCTGATGACATTAATGTTAGAGTAAGTAATAGGAGGGAATGTTGGCACTTCTCCCTATTCAAAGATAGCCAACTTAAACATGGTTAACCTCAGAGAGAAGAAGATTTGATTTAGTATATAAAGGTTAATCCACTTTCCTAACTTACCTGCAGCACAACCAGAGGCAACAATGTTCAAGACTGGGAAGAAGAATAATAATAAAATTTCCAAGTGAATCCAGTGAAAGCTGCACCGGGTGCCCATCTGGATGTTGTGCTGATGTCAACTGAGACTGGTAGCTGCTCGTGTGACTGAGACTGGGTCTACTAGATCCAGAGTTTGTCACTGTGGAGCCAAGTCTTTTAGATAAAACCCCAGAAGGTTAACTGCATGCCAACCAATGGCCTTGATGATATCTTTGATCAAGATATTTAAGGTTTAACTTGGAGAAAAAGGCATTTTTGAGCTCCACAAACTGGCTCAGACCACTTCAGATAAAAACTGAGCAAAAGGACCAAGTCCTGTTTGAGAGCCTCATGGATTGTGACAATACAGGAGAGAGGTCACATGATTTTTTGATTGCCCACTGATGGCAACAAATTTCTGGCAAAGAAACTGGGTTGCATCATAAGAACCATCAAGCTATCTGACTGTAACTGAAGGCTGCTGGGTCAACAGAGAGGGCATGTAATTCACTGACTCTGCATGTCAAAGTGAATGCTATCAGAAAATAGGTTTTGTATGAAAGAAGCTTCAGCGAGGTCCTGTTTAAAGGCTCAAATTTGTTGGAATTCAGGCAGGTAAAGTACCCAGAAAAGATTTCACTTAGGAAAACAATGAGTGATTTAGGCTTATGAAGATAACGCTGGACACCAAGTTAGAAAGGTCTTTGTTATGACCAAGATCCTCCCTACAATGATGACAGGATGTGTCCTTATTAGTAACATGAGCCAGAACATGCAAAGAAAACAAAGTCAGCTACTTGTGGGATAACGGTACTCAAACAATGTTTTTGACTTTGCACCAGTCCCTGAAAATGTGCCACTTCCCTTCACAAGACTTTGAAGGGGAGGGCCTTCAAGCTCGTGCAATTCTTTCCATGACTGAATGGTTGAACTGTTTCTACTGCAAAATTCTCCAGACAAGAGCAAAGTGTGAAGGAGATATTCCAGGCAAGGATGGAACATGTGGGTTCAAGAATATCTGAGAAAATTCGGCCCAACCAGGATCTTCCTGGGTAGATGTATCGCTAGATCAAGATCTTTCATCCAAGGTTTGCCCCAGTGGAGAGATCAGAATCGTTTTGAACTTCTGGCCCCTCAGTTTCAGTATAATCTTATGAACCAAAATTGTTGAGAGGGGAGAGGGGTAGGCAAAGGGCCACAGACCCTCCAAACTGCGAGAAAGAGCATCAATGGACCAAGCCTCGGGATCCGATACTGGGGAAATAAATGTGGACAGTGTGTGATTCCACCTGGTTGCAAAAAAGATCAATTATCAGACGCCCCCATAGCTGGCAAATCTGATGAAAGACCAACAGATGGAGGGACCTTTCTATAAGGAGAATCTGTTCCCACCTTGACAAAGAATCAGCCAAGACAATGAGTCTGCCAGGAATGTCTGATCTGGATGTTGATGTTGTACTGTGTGCACCAGTGTTGGAATGCCCAGACTAAAATGTAGGGCTGGGGTGATTTGGTACTGCCCTGTTTGAGGAGGTACATCACTATCACTGAGTTGTCTTATACGATGATCACCGTCTTATTCTGAAGATGGTTGCTCCAAATATGAAAGGCTTTGATGATGGTAGCTTTCATCTCCAAGAGATTGATGTGGAGACCTGTGTCCTCTGGACCCCACTGGACACTTGACAGTATTAAAGTCTTGGTCTGGTCTGCCTGCCTCCACGACACCTCTATCTTTCCAATAAATAGCAGAGGTGATCTAAATGGAGGTTCACAGAGACAGGGCATGATTTGCATTGCCTGCCTTGTCTGCAAGTCTGAAGAAAAAAAAAAATCGCCAGAGACACCAGGTTCAACAATGAAGATGATGCCACTATATTGTGAATGAGATTCAAAATGGTGTGCAGAACATCTTCATCTACCATATATATATAAGCAGCACCAGTGAGACTGAAAAGAACATTGTTCAGCAACATCAATACATTCTTCTATTCTTGCCTAAAAGCAATGCACAGTCCACTTTGTGGTGGGATCTAATCATGAACTATCATCAAGATTATCCCCACACTTACTGTGTGGGCCATCCTTGTCAGGATCAAGATTGATATCCACTATAGTGCATTCCTGGAGGCACAGACAAGGTATGCCCATCATCTCTATGACTGTCGTGGTACCATCCAAGAAGGCCAGCCATGAGTAAATGCTTTGCCATATCCACAGGATGTATTGGACGAATTGGTACAGATGGCTTGTCAAAATAAAAAGGTGTTGGGTGTATGGACGGCAGAGTAGATGGCTTAAATACCAGAGTAATATTACAGACTAATGGTAATGCTAGGCTGGCAGATGGATCTATCAATATGATCCCTGGCAATGTGAACGTTCCATGGCTCTACTTGATGAGCCATAGGACGATATGTAACGGAAGCCATAAGGTCAATGAACAGTAAGGATCAAGAGCTGGATGGTTGGACAATATGGTTGGTAACCGATACAGCATCAAAATCTAGGTGCAGTTAGACAGTATGTATCAAGAGCCGGAAGGCTGGAAGGTGTGGTGAGGGTCAGCAACCATGGTAGCATCAAAACTGAGATGTGGCTAGACAGTATGGATCAAGAGCCAGACAGCTGGATGGTGTGGTCAGCAGCCAAGACGGCATCAAAACTGAGATGCAGCCAGACAGTATGGATCTAGAGCTGGACAGCTGGAGGATATGGTCGACAGCCAAGACGGCATCAAAACTAAGGTGCATGCTAGATGGCATGGCTCATTCAAGTCAATTTTAAACCGTATGCACCTGGACTTACAGGCCCAAAGACCATGCTCAGACATGCGAGGGAACTTACGCCACCTGGCTGCCTATACTGTGTGGAAACTCCCCAAAAGCATCATTTCCACTAGGTACCTCATACTGGCAAGGATGGAAAAAGTCAACACAAGAAAAATGCTAAGAAACCAATCTCATCAATGTGTGGTTTATCATTTGCATAGAGTGGAGAAAATTATGTTGTAATCAATACTTTAGAGTAAGAAAATGAAATGAATGAGTTTCAGACCTTTACATGAGCTGTGTTTATAATGGACAGTGTCACAAGTCAACACCAAGATACTACTATAGTTCGCTCCACAAAGCATTGTGAATTTTATTTTATCTGTAACTCAGTAAATTATCAGGTAGGCATCATTAAATGTAGCTAAAAGGACCTAATTAATTTCACACAAAGTATTTAAAATGAACTAGGTACTTTTAGCTACATTTAATGACGACCTGAAAATTGACTCAGTTACTGATAAGATAAAATTCATAATGTAATCCCATTCCATTATCATCACTTAGTGTCATCTATATTTCATTTGCATTGTTTTTTAGTATTCTTTTATCATTATGTGTTATGTATACATTTGTATTTAGTACTTGACCTTGTCCAAAATCATGTTCATGTTGTACCTGACCAGTAACATTTGTTTTGTGGGCAACATAATACATATTTATTTTTCCTATGATTGTGGACTAAATATTCAGATTTTTATTATTAATATAAACATGTATATTTTAGTCTGAAGCTATGACACTGGAATTCCCCCATGGAATAACCTGGTTTACCTGACACTGTCCTGTATGAAGATCTGACAGCGACTTCTTTGGGATCAGGTTCTGGTGACTTTTGAATTAACCAATAGAAATGCAGCTTTCAGAAATCTGAATGTGATTCAAATAGTTCAGTACACATCAATGCTTTACAACCGTAATACTCAGCCCCTCAAATGAGAAGTCTTACATATAGGCTCATACAATAATAACAAGAGAAAAGAGTGAAGACAACAAGTTTTGTATATTTTAACAAAATAATTTATTTCCCTAGAAAACAATATAAAAATTTGGAAAATAGGACTTACGGTTTGTGAATATAATCCAAAATTTAATCCTAAGAATGAAAAATACAAGTCCTATCACTAAATAGTTCTATTAGAATCCAGGTTCGAATCTCGATGACGTTCCAATATGGAAGGCGATAACGTCAGATGTGGTCCTTGAACAAATAGCAACAATTCCTCAATTGAATCACAGTTTATGTTTCCGAATAATTCCAGAATAAATTTCCACGGAATATCTTTCTCCCAGAATTTATAAAACAGTACACTCGTTTGGTTTTGTAGAGAATAAATTACAAATGAAATTCAAAAACAATCTAATTTCAACAATAAAAAAAAAACTATCCAGCTTCAAGGCTTCCGAAGTACAAGTGATTGACGAGCGCTCAAAAAAGGTTATTGTATCCACCCAAATTATCATCCCGTTCTCACGAGATAGATTCCGTGGTCTCTTAACACTCGAACAACACAATATGAAAAATGTAATTTGTCACATAGGAAAAACCCCTATCTACTTTCACTCTGAAATAAATACAAAAATAAAACATTGTTTATTCAGACTAGACAAAATGACCTTGGCAATAACCAATCATTTTCGTGTAGCGCTTACACTACCGCAGACCAAGGTGAAGTAAAAATATTGCTCATGTAACACGTTTTACATCTTAGATAAACAGAATTACTGAAAAAGAATTTCGAATCCTGTGAAAATAATCATTACAATAAAATGTAATGAAACAAAAATAAAATAAAAAAGAATTTTAAAACTAACACACAAGCAATTTAATACATATATGTAATGCTTCCCCCCATAAAGAAAAAAAGAAAGATTTATATAATAAAGCTTTCTTTTTTACCATATGCAAATTATACATGAGGTAAACAAAATTACATAAGAAAATTCTTATAAATTATATAAAGTCTATATCAAATAATATTTCTATACACGGGAAAGTGCATCTGCAATCAAATTGTCTTTTCCTTTGATGTGCCTGATGTTGAGATTATACTCTTGCAAAAACAAACTCCACCTTCATAATCTTTGATTTTTATTTTTCATCTTGTCAATTAAAGTAAGGGGGTTGTGATCACTATACACAACATCCGGAGAAGGAGCCGAGCTAATGTAAACTTCAAAATGCTGTAATGCCAATATCAAAGCCAAACATTCCTTCTCAATTGATGAGTAATTTCTTTGGTGCTTATTTAATTTCTTAGAGAAATAGCACACTGGGTGATCAACACCATTTCTATCTTCTTGAATCAATACTGCTCCAACCCCAACATCACTTGCATCCACAGACAATTTAAAAGACTGATTGAAATTTGGAGTTGTTAGAACCGGCATACCTTTGAGTATGGCTTTTAATCTATCAAAAGCTTCCTGACATTTTTCGGTCCAAAGAAACTTGTTTCTCTTACATAACAAATTTTTCAGAGGTTCAGCAATATTGGAAAAATTGGAACAAAACTTTCGATAGTATCCGGCCATACCCAAAAATCGCATCAGTTGCTTTTTACTGACAGGCACAGAAAAATCAGAGATAGCTTTAACCTTAGCATCAATAGGTTTAACTTGACCATGTCCCACAGTATGTCCTAGAAAAGTTACACAAGCATGGCAGAACTCACTTTTAGATAAATTCATTGTCAAATTTGCATCAGTGAGTCTTTCATAGAATTTCCGTATCGTGGCTAGATGTTCTTTCCACATGTCGTTGTAGATGATGACATCATCGATGTAAGCATCACAATTATCTAGACCAGAGGTAATCATATTCATCATGCATTGAAATGTACTTGGGGAACCCTTCATCCCGAACGGCATTACTTTATATTGATAGAGTCCATCTGGAATCACAAATGCCGAAATTTCTTTCGCTCTTTCCATCAGTGGAATTTGCTAAAATCCTTTCAGAAGGTCAAATTTGGTGACGTACTTGCCATTTCCAATTTTATCAATACAATCATAAATTCTTGGCAATGGAAATGAATCTGTTTTTGTCACCCTGTTCACCTTCCTATAATCAGTGCACATAAGGAAAGTTTTATCCAGTTTCGGAACAAGTATACATGGTGAACTCCAATCACTTTTACTGGGCTCTATGAAATCATTCTCCAGCAAATACTGAATTTCCTTTTTCAAGTATTCCTGTTTGAGAGGGTTCATCCTATATGGGTGTTCTTTCACAGGTTTTGAATCTACAATTTCAACGTCATGAAAAATTTTGTTTCTCCTCAAAGGAATATCTGGAAACAAGTGCTCATATTCAAATAATAACTGTTTAAGTTCATTCTTTCTTGTTGTTGCAAATGTAAAAGTTTCTGGTCCAGATTTTTCATAATTTCTGAATTCCGAAGATTTGTCACTCCAAAATCAATAGAGTCCGATTGCATTCCTTCACTTAAATCCTCAGTTTGTGGTACAGGTACAACTAAATTAATTGCATGATTTACTTGGCTATCTTTCTCAACATACTCCTTTAACATGTTAATGTGGCAAAGTTGTTTTTGTTTTCGCCTCCCAGGAGTATTTATGATGTAATTTAAATCATTTGCTTTCTTTCAACCGTGTATGGACTATAATACTTGGCCTGAAGGGGATTTTTGGAATGGGCAAGAGAGCTAGAACTCTATCACCACGCTGAATACTCCTATCCCTTGAGTTTTTATCATATCTTGATTTCATTCTGGACTGAGTAGAGTGCAGATTTGCTCTTGCGACCTCAAAAGCCTTTGACAACTTGTACTTAAAATCAGAAACATAATCAAGAAGATTGAGCTCAGTATCTTCATTAGAAAGAAGTTTCTCTTTCAACAACTTCAATGGTCCACGCACAGTATGTCCGAAAACTAGTTCAAAGGGACTGAATATTAAAGATTCTTGAATGGACTCCCTAACAGCAAACAAAAGTAAATGAATGCCTTCATCCCAATCTTTGCTCGTATCAAAGCAATACGATCGAATCATATTCTTTAAAGTCTGATGAAATCTTTCTAAGGCCCCTTGGCTCTCAGGGTGATAGGCAGAAGATTTAAATTGTTTAATGCCTAATTCATGCATAGCTTGCTGGAAAATTCCAGACATGAAATTTGACCCTTGATCTGATTGGACAGATATGGGAAGGCCAAACTGAGTAAAAAACTTTATCAAAGCTTTTACTATAGTTTTGGTTTTAATATTCCTCAAAGGAATTGCCTCTGGGAACCTTGTTGACGCACACATAATGGTCAACAAATATTGGTTGCCTGACTTGGTCTTTGGTAAGGGACCAACACAATCTACCATAATTCTGCTAAATGGTTCATCAAATGCAGGAATAGGTTGCAGATGAGCCTTAGGTATCTTCTGTTTGGGTTTTCCTACCATTTGACAAGTATGACAAGATCTACAAAATTTACAAACATCACTTTTGATTTTTGGCCAATAAAATTGAGTCAAGATCATGTTATAAGTTTTATTTATGCCTAGTTGACCAGCCAGAGAAGTTTCATGGGCCAAACTAAGTATTTCCTGTCTGTAAGATTTTGGAACTACAATCTGATAGTTCACTAACCACTCATCATTAGCAGGTACCTCGGGAGGTCTCCATTTTCTCATAAGAATTCCATTTTTAATGAAATAACAGACAGGTATTTCAGAGGCTTCAGTTTCACTAATGGCCCTCTGAAACAAACAAGAGATCTCAGGATCTTCTTCCTGTTCGACAACAAATGATTGTCGTTTATCACCCTGATTAGATAAAAGAAAATGAATTTTCCAAAAAGGATCACTGTTATCAATACCTTTTGATTGATCCAAATTAGAAATGAAAGTGACCTCATCAAAAGCCTGACCAATACATGTGTCAGCTAAAGGAATACATGTATTTTCCTTATCAAAATCATTCTCAAGAGCTTTCTTTGACATAACTCTGGTAACTGCACAAGCTGGGTATAACTCAGAGTATTCTTTTTCAATAGGATCAACTTTCTGATCCAAAGAAAGCTTGTCAGTTACAAGTGGATTAACCACAACCTTGTCTCCAGCTAGGTCATTGCCTAGCAACAAATGAATGCCCTCAATGGGTAAAGAAGACTCTATACCGACTGTCACAGGTCCTGAAACTAAGTCTGATGACAAATTTACAGAATGGAGAGGGACATTAACAAAGCTGCACTCTACTCCCTGAATGAGAACACTCTCATTAGAAGAAAACTTCTCAGAAAAAGGCAAAGTACCTGATAATAAAAGACTCTGAGAAGCTCCTGTATCCCTTAAAATTTTAATAGGGATAGGATTGGCCAAATCACTCAAGAGTGATATAGAACCCTTCAACATGAATGGTTCATAATTCTCCATAATAAAATCAGACTGGGGTTTATTAGACCCAACAAATGTATTGCTTTCAATACATGACATGACCTTGACCTCTTAGAAATAAGAGCATTTGGGATAGGTCTATCTTGATTCTGATGCCTATATTTCAATTTAAAGCAATCAGAAATGATGTGTCCTTTTTTCTGCAATAGGTACACATAGGAATAGACAAGGATTCTGAATCAAGTTTATCAGAAGCTTGATTATTAGAAGTTGTACCAGATTGAGTTTTAGGAGGAGTTTTATTGGGCTGGAATACCTTTCTACCAGTAGACTACTGAATGAATGATTTGCCTACAACAGGAACTTTATGAGTTAAGGAATACTCATCGGAAGCAAGAGCATCATTTTCCAAGGTTTCAATCTTATGCTCTTCAAGATGATTCTTAATGTCATTAGGAACACAGTTTTTGAACTCTTCAAGTAACACAAGTTGTTCAAGACTTTCATAATCATGTTCAACTTTCTTAGCTAAGCACCATCTCTTAAATAACTGCTCTTTCTCTCTAGCAAATTCAACATAAGTTTGTCCAGCTTCTTTTTTATAGTTTATGAATTTTTGCCAGTAAGCCTCAGGGACTAATGCATAACCCCTTAAGATGCACCCCCTAACCAAATCATAGTCAGAACTTTGTTGTACTGACAGGGATGCATAGATATCTTGGGCCTTGCCAAAAATTACACATTGCAATAATTGAGTCCAATGCTCCCCTGGCCATTTCAAATTTACAGCAACGTTTTCAAAATAGATAAAATATTTGTCTACTTCTTTTTCTCTAAAAGGGGGCACTAACCTGATATTTCTTGTAATGTCAAAACTTGAATTTGTATGTGAAGTGGAAATATGCTTTTCACTTGCCAGCTCAAATTCTTTCATTCTAATTTGAAATTCCTTTTCATCCTTCTCTTTTTGGATTTGCATCTGTCTCTCTCTTTCTTCAAATTGTAATTGTTTATCTTTCTCCGTCTCCTCTCTCTCTCTCTCCTTCTCTTCAAATTGTAATTTCATTTAATTATCATTCTCTCTCTCTTCTCTCTCTCTCTCTCCTTCTCTTCAAATTGTAATTGCAGTTGTTTCTCTCTTTCCTCTTTCTGAAGCTCAAGCTTCCTTAACTCCAATTCCATCTTGTATTTCATTTTTAATTCCATTACTTTTATGTCAGAGTCTGATACCGACTTACTGACTGAAGCCAAAAAAACTTTTATCAAAAACATTCTTCTCTACCAAATATTGAATCAAAATGTTTTTAATTTCTTGTTTCATCAAGGAATCTTTTGCTTCAGAAAGATTGTACTTTCTGGCAAGTTCAAGCAACTCATCTTTTTCAGACTATCCAACTGCTCCTCCTGAGTTGGATCAGAAAGAAAAGCTTCCACTTTTGATGATATTGTGAATGATAACCTGTTGTTTTCACTAATGATTTCAAACAAAATGTAGAATAGTACTTGGGATTTAAACACTAGGGGAATTTAAATTTCAAAAAACAATTTTCTGAAACATTTAACCAAAATTCATATATCCCAAGGACGAGCGTCCCAATTTTCTCCTGTTACATATAGGCTCATACAATAATAACAAGAGAAAAGAGTGAAGACAACAAACTTTGTATATTTTAACAAAATAATTTATTTCCCTAGAAAACAATATAAAAATTTGGAAAATAGGACTTACGATTTGTGAATATAATCCAAAATTTAATCCTAAGAATGAAAAATACAAGTTCTATCACTAAATAGTTCTATTAGAATCCAGGTTCGAATCTCGACGACGTTCCAATATGGAAGGTGATAACGTCAGATGTGGTCCTTGAACAAATAGCAACAATTCCTCAATTGAATCACAGTTTATGTTTCTGAATAATTCCAGAATAAATTTCCACGGAATTTCTTTCTCCCAGAATTTATAAAACAGTACACTCGTTTGGTTTTGTAGAGAATAAATTACAAATGAACTTCAAAAACAATCTGATTTCAACAATAAAAAAAACCTATCCAGCCTTCAAGGTTTCCGAAATACAACTGACTGACGAGCGCTCAGAAAGGGTTATTATATCCACCCAAATTATCATCCAGTTCTCACAAGATAGATTATGTGGTCTCTTAACACTCGAACAACGCAATATGAAAAATGTAATTTGTCACATAGGAAGAACCCCTATCTACTTTCACTCTGAAATAAATTTAAAAATAAAACGTTGTTTATTCAAACTGGATGAAATGACCTTGGCAATAGCCAATCGTTTTCGTGTAGCGCTTACACTACCGCGGACCAAGGTGAAGTAAAAATATTGCTCATGTAACATGTTTTACACCTTACATAAACAGAATTACTGAAAAAGAATTTTGAATCCCATGAAAATAATCATTACAATAAAATGTAATGAAACAAAAATAAAATAAAAAATAATTTTAAAACTACTCACAAGCAATTTAATTACATATACGTAACAGAAGACACAAGACTTCGTCTGTATTGGTTGATAAAATTAGCGATTAGCGATTATGGTAATAACATGTCACCCGAATATGACCCTTAAGCGGTTGCTGTCAGATCTTCACAGTGTATATCCGATTTAATCAGATTCAGTGTACATTTTAACTACATTCTTTATAAGGTTATTAACAAATTTTGTCTTCTTGACAACTTAGAATTTTCTAGAAATTAAATTTTGATCCTCATCTTGGTTCTAATTTTGTGTCTTGGTTTTTTAATATAATCTTGTTTAGTTGAAAATTACTCGTTCTTGCAATAACATCTGACAACTTACATGTATAAAGTAAACAGTTGAAGTGTTTCCATGTATTGCATAAAATGTTTTGTTTTATTGGCAGACCTGCCAATCCTAACAAGACCTTTTCAGTAAGCCATCAATTTATCTCTGTAAGTTAGACCAGTTTTTAGCAAGGTGTAACAAAATGTCTTTTACTGCTATCATCAAGCTAAAAACGTGCATTTAAAGTGTGATTCAAGACTGATGTAGCAACAGTAAACATTGTGTTCGACTATGCCAAACAAATTTTTTAAGTTAATGTAAAACTTAATTACTTTTCTGGTACAGTTTCATAAACTGCAATTCCGAACCCTACAAAGCTGAACAGCCTTCTTGCTACACCTCAACTTGATGTAATCTTTAAAAAAAATTAAATTCATCTGGGCCATGGTGGCGACAATCATCTTTCCCACATGTGCCATACTCAAATCAACACACTGTTGTCCTTAGGGGTTGTCCATAAAGGACATCCACAGATAATACCTGTTTTCCTACCCCCCTCCCCTTGTCCGCCTTTGGCTTACCCCCCCACCCTCCGCCTGGCTGCAGACGTCCCCATCTAGCATTATACACTGCTCTATGGTCTGGCAGTGTAATAGCTGGTGCTTTCAAAATACAACACTCACTGATCTCATTAAAACATGTAGCTCAAAACAAAGAAAAAAATAAAGTTCTTTCTTTAAAAAAGTCTTTATTCAGGACATAGAATTAAAGTTGTCATCTCACAGAAAGCTAAATTCGATAGACTGTCAATGTCTTACTCCACTTCAACAAACGCAGACTGTAGCCAGTCAAATAAGTTGCGAACAACTGGCAGACCATCATCACTGCTTTCAGTTGTGCAAATACATATGCTGAGCAGCAGTTTCAAAATTCCGTGCACACAGGAAAAATACAACACTGGCTACTGCAGCCAGCCACCTGCTTCAAGGGAGGCTGGCACGAAGTCTGCAGTTGCATGGTCAGCCAGGGTCTTCATCACAGGCCAGGCACTGTATTGTCTGAATTGATAGCATTATACAGGCCGTGGTGCATCTTACTTGGCTATTTGTATACTTGCTCAGGTCCGCAGGGCTGATATGTGGGCCATGTAATCAACCTCAGGCACTGGGAGCCAGACCTATGTATTAATGCCAACCCATTAATATATATTCTGTGGCACGAATCGTACAAATTGAAATTAACAAATAATTTATACTTAGGGATCACCCATAAAGGACGTCCGCAAAACATACTGGAATACATGCAGTAGGCCTAAAGCAGCTGTTCAACACAGAATATCATAACAAAATATACTAGCTTGCGGACGTCCGCAAGGTCCTTTACACCCCCTCCCCCTTGTCCGCAGTTGTCCACATTTGAACAAACCCCTCTCCCCCCATCTTTGTGGAAGCCCTTTATGGATGATCCCTTATTGCTTTTTCCCTCTAAATGTTCTCTTTTGTTCTTCTGTACTGACTATTAAAACTTTTTAGGAGGTTTACTGTCCCTTCTGTTCTGAAATTGCATTGCTTAATCATGCAGATGTTTCACATCGCAAAACACATGTAGTTTAAAGCATCTGAGGTAATCCTGTAAATTTGGTCTGATTTACTGACCAACTCCAATGAATCTAGTGTGAAACCCAAATTAGAATAAAACAGACAAGCCAGTATCCAGATTGTACTACAATCATCTTTCTGTAATTTGTGCTTTTATTCTCTAAGTCCATATTTTATGGATCATTTCCATAATGACTTACAGAAAAATAGTAATCATTGGCAGGTCTGTATTGGTTTGGTGTGAGTTGAAGCCTTCAAGTTCAGCATGGCTAGTTCACATGACTTACGGTCATCTATAAATAGAAACCGGCAAAATCAGAACCAAGTCAGTCCCCCATCAAAGATGTGGTTATTAATTTATTTTGAACAAGAATAAAAACTACCATGGTATACAAAGGAGGTTGCATTTTATCCACAGGGTGCTCTTATATTGGAATTGAATCCCTTTATATATGAAATATTTCTCCAACAATAAATAACAAGATTTCAACTGGAATGCACAACATGATAAATTAAGTGGTTATGAATTCTTTAAGCTGGCTTCAGATCTTGACCACTTTCAGGAGAGTGCAAATTTTGATGATGTAAAGATGGAGTGGCACAATGTTAGACAGCTCTTCATGTATATCAAGAAAACCATGCCCTTTAGACAGGACATAACAGGGAGACCATGTCCTGTCCCTTAGTACAAATCAAGAAGCCCATCTCCTTTAGACAGGATATATTAAGGAGCCCATGTCCCTTAAACATGACAAATCAAGAAGCACATGTCTTTTAGACAGGACATATCAAGGAGCCCATGTCCTTTTGACAGATGTCAAGAACCTCCATGTCCTTTAAACAGGAGATATTAAGAAGCCCATGTCTATAGACAGGATATATCAGGAAGCCTATGTTCTTCAGACAGGATGTATCAAGAAGCCCATGTTCTTTAGACACTGACAGGCATTGAAAAAACAACGCTTTTTGAACATTTTAGTGCTCTGACATTGATTCAATAAAGAAATTAAACAATGACTTTGATATACTGTTCTTAATTGAAGGAATCGGTATTATCTTAGTTATTGTGTCATGATTTTATTGATTGATTGATTGAATTTTTATGCGCACGAGCACTGTTAGGCTATTTAGCGCCATACAAAAGGTTATATCTTTGATCATTTAAAAGTGGTAAAAGGATTCGTATCGACCAGCGATACGAAATCAAACAGTTGAAAGTAAAACGATAAAATGGTAACAGTGGCAAATAAATAAAGCTTCCCGACCAACGGGGTGTGTAAATGGTGTATGATAATGAAAACAGATGAAAGGTAATTAAAATTTAGGGACGGTATATATAGCACATAAAACTGCTCAAGGTGATAGCATAAAAGCTATAGCTTATGATAAATGTTTACTTCCTTCAGGAAGTCTATAATACAACTCACGCTCACTGAATCAAAGAGCTCCCTAATGTCATGCACATTGTAATACTGATCACGCGTAGGTTGGAGGTCGAAATACTCCAACATAATGTGCTTAAAGGTGAATGGTTCATTGCAAGAAATGCACTCTGGTGGGTCTTCTCCTTTTAGTATGTGCGAGTGGGTTAAATAAGCATGTCCAATTTGAATTCTTGTAATGACCACCTCCTCCTTACGGACGGCTCTTTAAGAAGGAGTCCATTCTCCTAGGGTTGGCTTGATGGCATTTAGTTTGTTATTCACAGCATCATTCCATGATGCCTGCCATTTCTGATGTAAAGATTCTTTGATACTAGGTTTAAAATCAGTATACGGTATTTTAAAATCAGATGGTTCTAGGGCTAGGGCCATTTCTGCAGCGCGATCTGCTTTGTCATTACCATTAATGCCAATATGGCTGGGTAACCAACAGTATACTATATTGTGGGAGGTGCTCAGCTTAGTATGTTTCAGGAGAATATTGTCTAATAATGGGTTCTCCAGTTTTCTATTATGTAGTGACTGAAGTACTGATAGTGAGTTGGAGAAGATGATGCTGTTTAAAATATGCTTATTTTCAATATATTGCAAAGCAAGGTCTATTGCTCTGATTTCGGCTGAAAAAATTGAAGTACCATTTGGCAAGCGAACTTTTGTTGTGTGTTTTCCACTAACAAAGGCAGCAGCAGCCTTCTCCTCATCTTTTGATCCATCAGTATAAATTCTTGTGTAGTTTTCAAATCGGGCAAGGAGTTCGTGATAAGAGTTGTGGAACATGGAAGGGTTTGTCTCCGATTTTTTCCATCGTGTAACGTAAAAAGTACTTTTTGTTGTTTGAGTAGCCAGGGAGGTGTTTCAGAGATGGACGTCTTCTGAATTTTTGAAAGATCAATTTTGGTACTGTTGAGGCAGGGTGATATTCTAATGCCAAAGGAAGGCATGGCGTTTGGTTTATTTTTGTATAAGGTTTTGTATTTGGATTGAAAAACAGCCGAAAAAGCAGGGTTCAGAGGGTTTGATCTTAATTTGAGAGCATACTGTGCGGAAAGCATTTCTCTTCGTTGTGATAAAGGTGATTCGTTTGCTTCAACAGGGATGTCTTAAATGCTCCCAGAGCGAGTCTCATTCCTTGATTATGAATTGGGTCAAGCATCATCAAATAGGACTTCCTAGATGAACCATAAACAACACAACCATAGTATAGTCTGGAGCGAATAAACGTTCTATATAAACTGAGTATGACTTTTCTATCAGCACCCCAGTCAGTGTGCGCTACTACTTTAAGTAAATCTAGAGATTTCAAGCATTTAGCTTTCAAATGCTTCAGGTGTGGAATAAAAGTCAGTTTTCTGTCGAAGATAATACCTAAAAACTTTGTTTCCTCAACAACTGGAATAGGTGTTCCATCCAGCATGAGTTTAGGTTCATCATGTCTTTGTAACTAACAGAAATGCATACATACAGTTTTTGATTTCAAGAATTTGAAACAGTTAGTATTGGCCCAATTTTGAATCTTGTTGATATTTTACTGTAGTTGTCTTTCATTTGTATGCATGTGCTTTGATCGGTAACATATTAGAAAGTCTTCAACGTATAGGGAGCAATCCACACCAGGAGCCAGACACTTGGTGATGCTATTAATTTTTATGTTGAAAAGCGTCACCGATAAAATACTACCCTGGGGCACACCCATCTCTTGATCGTGCATATCAGAGAGGGTGGAGCCCACTCGTACCTTGAATTCTCTGTCTGAGAGAAAGTTTGATATGAAAGAGGGCAGACGGCCTTTTAGACCCAGATTGTGCAGGTCATTTAGTATTCTGTACTTCCATGTTGTGTCATAGGCCTTTTCCAAGTCAAAGAAAACCGCTACTAAGTGTTCCTTCTTGATGAAAGCATCGCGAATAAATGTTTCCAGTCTAACCAGATGGTCATTGGTACTACAACCATATCAAAAGCCACTTTGTAAAGATATTAAATTGTTGGTTTCCAAATACCATACAAGCCAAGAACTGATCATTCATTCCACTGTTTTGCATACGTAGATAGTCAGTGAAATGGGTCTATAGTTGGTAGGATCTGCGCTATCTTTGCCTGGTTTGGGAATTGGTATTATTGTTGCTTCTTTCCAAATTTTTGGTACATTACCAGTAATCCATAAATCATTGAAGATTTCCAGAAGAAATGTTAAAGATGGTTCTGGAAGGTGCTTCAAAAACTGGTAATGTATATCGTCAGGCCCAGTGGATGTATCATGGGCCTTATTCAAAGATTCCATAAGCTCTGACAATGAAAACGGTTGGTTATAATTATTCGATGTGAATTTCAACCGTGCCTTTTCTTTTTGAGCTTTTAATCTTTGGAAAGCTTCTGAATAATTAGATGATGAGGAATTTTTAGAGAAACAATCAGCAAGTACATTAACTATTTCATGTCTGGTATTGAAATTGTTGTTATTTAGTTTCAGATGTCAGAAAGAGTTGTGTTTTCCCTTTCCATTTATTTTGCAGATTGTGTCCCAAATTTTCTATATAGAGGAACGAGAATTTAAAGTTGAAATATTTTTTCCAAGATGCTCTTTTACTTTCTTTAATCGTGCGGCGAGCTTTGGCCCGAACAATATGGTACTGAGTTAAATTTTCGGGCGTTGGACGATTATTACATTTTTTCAGCGCTTCTCAGCGTTGTCTAATGGCTTCTTTACATTCTTTGGTGAACCATGGTTTTTGGGTTCTTTTACAGTTCGGTGAGGACTTAGGAATGGATTCTTCTGCAATCTCAATTAAGATGGATGGAAATTGTCGAATAGGGTCATTGACGTTTAGGACAGTATTCCTGTTAAGCCTAGCTGTACAAAATGTTTCAAATTTGGCCCAGTCAGCTTTCTTTAAATTCCACTGTGGAATTGTGTCATCGATTGTAATGTTGGTGTTCTTAAGAGAGATTGGAAAGTGATCACTGCTGTGAAGGTCATCAGCAACCTTCCAATTATAATCCAAAAGTAGTGAAGGAGAACAAATTGACAAGTCAATACACATATATGTACCCGTTCCTGGGTGTAAGTACGTCAGAGATTTGGTGTTATATAGACACAAATCGTGTCTAGTAATGAAATCTTCAACCTTTTTGCCCCTGTCGCTTATGTAGTTTGATCCCCATAAAATGTTATGGGCATTAAAATCACAGAGTAAAACAAATGGTGCAGGAAGTTGTTGAACAAGAGTGTCTAATTCATTTGGTAGTAGGTTGGTGTTTGGTGGTATGTAAATAGAACAAAAAGTAATCACTCGATGTAGAGTGACACTTAAAGCAATGGCTTGCAAATTTGTGTTTAAAGGGATGACACTATGAGGGACTCTATTGTTCACAGCAATAGAAACACCTCCTGAGGCCCTGTCAACATTATGAAAGTAGGTGTTAAACAGGGACTAGTTTTTAAGTGTGATGTTATCCTTATCTTTTAAAAAAGTTTCATGAAGGCATAGTATTGCAGGATCATATTCATTTAAAAGTCATGATTATATGAAAACACAATAAAGTCTTGACTCTTTATGAATTTGGACTTGGTAATTCACTTATTTAGGATACAGGAGTTCAAAACAGATCTATTTTTCCATAGTACCTTGTACTCATTATAACGTCTTGCATGAACAAAACAAAGCGATGTAAACAATTTCTTCAATATTATTATATTTTTATTGGTTTCGTTAAATAAACACACTTCAACATAATCCTATTTCAGCATTCCCACTTTCCATCACATTCCAAGCAATTGAAATGTATATCAACAGAACATGAAAATGTGTCCATTTGCAAGTGTCAGATTTTGATTCCATCAGGATAAAAACAGCAAAGTATATCAATTAGACTTAAATTTGTGAAAGTGTGGGATATTCCTGAAAATTTGACCTCTCATTCTATTGTCAGATGACTTGGGAACACGCTACACAAGACCATTATTTAGGCGGTAAACTGACATAAAGTCACAGGACAAAACGTCACAATTCAGATCTACATTGCTATGATGAGCAAGGACAAAAAAGTCATAGGTCAAAAGGTCACAATTCATATTTTTATTATCATGATGAGCATGTAGGACAAAAGTAACATGACAAAATGTCACACCTGAAAACTTTTAATCCTATAAAATGGTAACGAAAAATGATGAAAAAACATACTACACAGAATTTGGATTAGTTGTGTTAGACAGGAAGGCATGGTTTTGACAATAATTCAGAAACTGATAGCTTGGCTTGCTTGCAGGTGTGTTATACAGTAAGGGTGATGATAAGAATAATAATTGGCGGCATGGTTTGTTTCTTTACTTACTGTGTAAACAAGGTTACAGGATATGCATGCTTGAAGCAAAAACGTCTGCTCTCTTTATCAAATTATAATGTATGCAGGAAAGGGTGGTTTATGACAAGTTTGCAGGTTAAAATTTTCAAGTGTATCAAAGCTAGATTTAATAGGACAAATAAATCATTACAGAATATGTTAATATACTACAAATAACATGAAAGAACACAATGTTTCATATACTGCATTTGAAAATATAAGTTTATCATTTTAGCCTAAAAATTTAAACAAACTGAATATTAAAAATTTTTGCATAAGGGGAGTGTGAAAATGATGGTCCTAATTCATGCTGAAAAACTACATAAGTCATATTGTGACTTGTTCACATATATCTTTTTTCATAAGTTCCACAAAATTATTGTGACATTTAGTCCTGTGAATTTTCATCTTTAGTAACTGTGAAAATCAGACTTGTGACTTTTGTCCTACAATGCATTTAGTCAGTAAGACGTAAAACTAACAACGTAATTATCAAGTGAGGCGTCTTACACTATAAGTCAACACTTCCCAACGCCGTTTTTTTTTTTTAGGCAGTAAGACGTCGCACCCAAAAACATAAATATTAAGGGAGACATCTTAAAAATTAGTCAACAAATCCTCTGGTGTCAGAACTGGGGGTCAGACTGAACACAAAACCAACCTCAGTGTCACAAACAAGGGGTCATATTAAAAAAGTGAGGATCATCTGGTGCATAAATGAGGGCACAGGGGTTCGTTACAAATAAAAATAGGAGCCTAACCTGTAATAATGTTATATTATTACAGGTTAGGCTCCTATTTTTATTTGTAACGAACCCCTGTGAATGAGGGTATTAGAAACACTGTTCTTATGTATATCAGGGTCAAAGTTTTAAACTTTACGACTAGCCGTGTTGGTGGTTGGAGAATACGACTAGCCGTGTTGGTTTGTTGGAGAAGACTTGAATTCGCTAGGCCTAGTTAAAGTACCAGTTACTTATGAAACTGAAAACAGGTGTTCTCCGACTCCAAGCAGTGTTCGTTACGTTGTCTGGACTGTTGACATTTCAATCTATGCATACAGTAACTGTTTCGACAGTTATGATCTAGATGAAAATAAAATATTTATAATAAATAAAACATGAATCCATATCACACAGTTTGTAAGTGAAAGATGAGACCTGTCCTTAGTATGTCGAGAATTAATTCCAGCCGATCAGCTTTAACAAACGCACATTTGTCACGAATTAGTGTTTTTGATAGGCCGAGCGCAAAATTTCAAATTCCCGCATTCATAATGCGCATGCGTGTTGTACGATATGGCTTAAGTTCCAAACAGGACTTTCAACAATTTCAATCCGGAACAACGCTTAAGACGGATCGTCGTTTTATGACCAACCATTCTAAGAGTGTCTCTAGATTTTACAGTCATCCAAACGTCTGGCTTTTATAAAGCGAAATAAAAATTTATAATTTAAATGATATTATTTCTTAAGGCACCTAATATGTTCAATTAAATTCAATGGTTTATTCTCATTAGCATGTACATGCTCTTAAAGTACAAAATACAAATATTGCGTGGTTATCCCTTAATGTACGTCCAAGCTTAAACAGAAACTATATAAAAAAGGAAGGCAATCTTCATTAGCTGGAAAGGAGAGGACATACAAATATATACAATCTTCACAACACATTACTGTAAAAATAGTCATCTTTCTCTTTTTCTAAACGCTTCACAGACAAATTTAACTAGTACAAATGTTTTTATCTTATTGCTAGAAGTTAACAACTGACGGAACTTACGCATGGATGGTTTGTTCCAGAAGTACTTAAAATCAAGTTCATACGTAAGTTAGTATATACAGGACATACCTCAGTAAAATGATATTCATCATCAATATCATGGTTGTCACATAGCTTATGAATATCACATAGCATACAATATCACGATTGTCACATAGCATACAATATCATGGTTGTCACACAGCATGCAATATCATTATCATAAAGCATATAACTTCATGGCTGTCACATATCATACAGTATCATAGTTGTCTCATACCATGCAATATCATGGCTGTAACATACGATGCAATATCTTTCACTTCCATATATTGTTTCGATATTGTTATGTATATTTAATTTATATCGTCTTCTTGACCTTTGTCCATGATTGAGGATATAGTTTTGTGTGTACCTGCATTTGATCATGTTTGTATGCAAAAAATAAGCTGTTCATTTATATTTGAGTTAAAGGTCTAGCTTTATTTACAAATTTAGAATGGTCTTAAAGCAACGTTTGACCCACATCCTGATCATTTTATTGTGTCTTAGGTTTTTATATAAAGCTGTGGTAAATAAAATTATTTATTCTCATTTTAAGTTTAGCTTATGGAAATATTTACTGTTGTGTTCAGATATAATTGGAGAGGAATCATTTATTTAAATTATTCATTGGAATTACAAAGTGCTTGCTGACGTTTTGGACTAAATAACTGTATTGGGATTATTGTGAATTCATTCAAAGGCAATCTGGATTCTATCATTGCGATACATCAGGACTGTTGGCACATCAGCTAATTCAAGACTACTGGTACATCAGCACATTCAATATTGGAATTCGTTCTGAGCACTCGATAGTAGTATAGTGGGGCTAAATAGGGTCTATGGAAAATCCAGTCAAAAAGGTGTCGCGGCCCTTTGGGGTCTATGAGAATTTAACATGGGGAATTTAACATAGGGATTGTATAGGGACAATGGATTGGGCCTGTCCAGGGTCAATAGGAATGGAAGAGGGGTGACTCCACGGTACTGGACATTGGCAGAACACTGGCAACAATGTTGCAAGAAGCTGACCTGAAAACGCGGCTACCTAGGTAGAAACAATTACAATAGAGACAGAGACATAGAAACATGGTTAGAGACATAGACATATACAACACAAACATAGATTGATGAACATCAATCTATCATACCTAAATTATACAATGGACTAAAAAAAAAATTAGGCAAGAAGAGAATAAATCTTTTCGAGGCATATGAGTGACCCTAAAAAGGGCCTTTGGTTTTCTTCTTTTTTGTCTTCTAATTTCTTCTTTTCCTCCACTAACGTCTTTTTTTCTCTTCTACACTCTTCTTCTTTTTCTTCTCATTCTTTTTCTCCTTCTTTTGTTCCTTTTCCTTCTACTCCTCTTCTTTTTCCCTCTTTTCAATTTCTTCTTCCTTTTCTATCTTTTCATTCCTTTCCCTCATTTTTATTCTATCCTCTTCATCCTCCTTTTCTTCCTTTTCTTCTTTGATCATTTCCCTCAATATTTCCTTTAACTTTCTCAAATTGTTGATCTCCATTTTCATTCGCTGGGGACTGTAATAATAATCATCATCCAGTTTCACCAGCATCTCTTCTATCATGTTTAAGTTGTCAAGAATGTCTTGCAACTTCATCTTCTCCAAACGGTTCTTTGTCGCCACGACTGACTATTCAGTGTTGAATTGTGCGAATGACGAACGCTATGACTTATATACTTCCAGCACGGACGTGAAAGAAAACATCCCTTACACTCACTTCCCATATGATCTACTATCCACACAGAAGGGAAGAGAAGAAAAAACACCATATTTGCTATCCACACAGAAGGGAAGAGAAGAAAAAAAAATCCACACCATATCTACTATCCACACAAACGTACGCGAACGCCTACAAACACACACTCTACTATCCACACAGAAGGGAAGAGAAGAAAAAAACACACCATATCTACTATCCACACAAACGTACGCGAACGTCTACAAACACATACTCTACTATCCACACAGAAGGGAAAAGAAGAAAGAAACCCAATATCTACTATCCACACAAACGTACGCGAACGCATAAAACACACACTCTACTATCCACACAAACGTACGCAAATGCATAAAACACACACACAAATATTGGTAAAGGAGTGAGTGTTTAAAGTCACACTACTCCACATTCACACAAATCGGCAACTTGAATAGTGTCTCGATTCTAGAGATTTGATTAACCCTGAGAAGGGCTGTTTTTTCTTGGAACTTCAGATGCACCTCTTAATATTTTCACTTTCCAGGCCGGGCACCACAGACACATCTCCTACGCCAATCATTTGCCCAATTCACATTTGTGATTGGGAGCGCAGAGGCCTCTTGGTTGGCTTCAGAACCCCAATCTTCAGTTTCTGGTATTCTGAAGACATCCCTCTGTCTTCTCCTATGCCAGACCCGGGGATGTTGTTGTTGTTGTGGTTGCTTTCTCAACTCCTCCGAGTTTTCAATTGGGGGGGCCACAGGTCTTTGTACTGGTGGTGGAGGCTGTGGTGCTGGTACTGTTTGCCGTGCTCATACTAGCCGTGGAGCGTTCTCACCTCAGGCTTGACCTCACAGAGAGGTCTCAGTATGAGATGAGGCAGGATCCCTATCTTCTTTTCTTCTTCTTCTTTTTTCCTCTTCCTCCTCTTCAAGCCTGGCAGCTTCTGCTATGGCCTCCATGGCCAGCACATCTAAAATGCGCCTGGCATACTCGAGGTGCATCTAGAGCTCCAACAATTTGGCAATTCTATTACTCATTCTGTTGCTGTTGACGAATCGACAATGGGTAGCCAGACTGAGAGAGAGAGAGAGAGAGAGAGAGAGAGAGAGAGAGAGAGAGAGAGAGAGAGAGAGAGAGAGAGAGAGAGAGAGAGAGAGAGAGAGAGATTTAAATTATAGAGGCTTTCGCACAAGTGCATGTGCCTCTAGTTTATGCCTGCACAGCAGGTTGCTAAATTATTCCTGGGGGAAGGAATCTGTGCCACATCCCCCAGGCGTTTACACTCTCAAGGAGAGCTGTTAAATTAGCCCTCAGGTAGTGCAACAATAAGTTCTATATTACCTGACTGGAAGGCTCTCGTGAGTGGGATTGGACCCAGCACACACTCACGTTTATTTGGATATCCAATCAGTGGCTGTCTTGAGTGGGAATCGTCCCAGCACACACTCAAGTTTAAGCCAAATTCAAGTCCACAGCGACGTGTCAGGTGTCTATCAAAGCAGTTTGTGGCGCCCGTTGCGATTGGTCAGCAACTACGACGTCACAGCGGGACACTTGAATTTAAACGGGTGGTAATGGTTCCACATCTCCGTCTTGGTACGAGATCCGAGGTTGGAAAAGGAGGAAAGGTCCCCGGAAGCCGGCGCGAAGCGAAGCAATGAACGTCGTGTACGCCCCAAAACGCCAGTCTGTACTCTATTTTCAAATTCAGTCCAGTTGTACTAATGGACATGGAAATAATCCAATAATGTGTAAGCCATCTGTGCAATTAACCAAATAAAATAAGTTTCTTTCATTGTAAATTACATTCAAGTTTTAATTTAGTGTACAAAGTGTACATAAATATTTCTAAAACATACCAATCAGCTAAGTAAGAATGACTTATATATTTTGTATCACGCATAATAAACATAGAAGTAATTTTGATGGTGGTAACTAAAAGATCAAATCAGGACTACAACATAGAGATATGATCAGAAAGGTTTTCATGCCAAATTGAAAACATATGGCAATGTTAGTCTCCACTCTTTAGCCCTTAGTGACCGAGGCCGTCCAGAGTCATTGGCATCACAGTGTTGCCTATCCTCAGAATCTTTTGTAACTTGCTCCTCAAATGCAATGTTTGTACTGCTAATATCGGTTTTTCCTCCCTGTTGGTTTATTCGCATCTTCCTTTACTTCATCAAACTGTGCTTCAAATAGCATTGCATTTGGTATTTCGGTATAGAAGAGTACTTTGTCATTATCATCTCTGATGTCAACATATGTAATTGTTGGTCTGTCCACTTGGATGATGTCATCCTTGGTTCCATGAAATGTACTTAATGCTGTTTGTGCAATAGAGTCCCTTCACCATACATCAAGTTCTGTGCTGGTGTGTGTAATCCAAAATGTCTTTAAAACCGGGATTTGCGTCATTTGGTTTCGAATATTAGATACCTCTGAAACTGCACCACAATAGTCATGTAGCATTACTGACGCATTCAAAGAGCTGGCTGGTATTACTTCAGTATCTAGCTCTTCATCTGATGAAACATTGGAATAAGTTTCTTCTGGATCATCCAGTGTACTCGTCTGACACTTCGAGGTTACTCATGGATACATCCGTAGAATAATGCTACAGTGAGAAAAAAAAAAAAATGCCACAAAGACATTCTTCACAGGCATTCATCCCACACACGCTGTGACTGAACAGTGGAATATTGTTGCGTATGAATGATGTCATGTCAACATGCAGTGTGCCTTGGCCTGCATATTGACATTCAATTGTAACTTGTCCATAAACCTGTGATAAACTACACTGCTCAAAACTACAACAACATCAAAGGACATTAATTTGCTCACACACAGGCACACATACACTTCTATGAAACTGCTTTACACTGGCAAAGTCAAGTTAAAATTTGACCTGGCTTTATACAAAGTAGACACGTTTTCATTGTTGGATATTTATTTTTAATCGGTACATGCTAAGTGAAAACGTACGGCACAAGCGTTTCTGGCGTAAAGAAGACCTTTAAATAAAAGTTATTAAATGTCCAGAGCAACTATATATACACAGCGAGAATCTCCGAGACAATATGTTTTGAGTTTAACCCTATTTAAATGCTCTCTCTCTCTCTCTCTCTCTCTCTCTCTCTCTCTCTCTTGTAGTTCTTTGGGACATATGCATGGAATTCTTCTTCTTATTATTAATAATATCATTGATAATACTTACCAAAATCTTAAATGTCCGTGTTGGGAAAATTCATGGCAAATTGTTGAAGTTCGTTGGTCCTTTCCCTCCCACAAAATGCTGACTACAAATCCTGGTTGAGCCAAAACCTGTAAGGTGGAAATATGCCATCACTAATTTGCACCGCTTCATCCAAAATTTTTCGTCTTTCCGGGACGGATGTAAACCTGTGCAAGGTAACGTTTTGTTCATCTATGCACTTATTGCTGTGGTTGGAACATATACAACAGTAGATTTCTTTTGTTGGCATTATGCTTATGAAACAGATCAGCTCACGCGCTCTATGTCATGAAATCAATACTTGCCGGAGGCTGGTTTCACGGGATCCTCCGACGTTTTAAATTCGTCTATATAGAAGTGTGGTTTTAATATTAACTCACAGAAGTAAATAAACTCACCTCTGTTCACAGAAGAATGTGGACATAAACCGGTCTCCAAACTGACATAAGTTTGTCCAACCACTGCATATTTACGTGGTAAATCTGTGATGCAATTCCGAGTCAAAACGAAATTTGTTTCCCTATTCAGTAGTATACTGTTCCAAATCAAACACTGCAAATATCCCGTCACAAATACATTACAGTAAATATGGGAATTTCTGCATCCAGCAAACCTTCTTTCACATGAATATCACAATATCAATGTAATGTTTAGTTGTGAAAGTGACACTTTAAGGTTATGTAAACACGGATCGTCAACTGTACGGGTAGTGCATTAAACAATGCGACATCAGACACATTGGACATTTCTGTGTTGAAAAACGGTTTTGTCGGTGTAAAAATGTTCTGTTTACCCGGAAGGATGCTTGTTAGTTGATTTATAGTTTGTAAGAAAAGTATAATCTACTTTTTATTAAACGTCAATACTAGTTCAACTTTGGTTGCGACTATTTATTACGCACAACAAATGAAACGTGCAACGTCTGTCAGAATGAACAAAATTATTCGCTCTTCTTTCCATCTAAATAATTTCCACTGAAAAAACCACTACGTGATAAAAAGAATCTCAAATAGGTATTGATTTAATATTACATTTATGAAACTCGTTGAATAATGTCCAGTTTATGCTTGCCACGGCTCGCAAAAGAGGGACATTATTCAACTTGTTTCATCAATTCAATATTAAATCATTACCCATTTTGAGATTCTCTACATATTTAACAGGAATCACAGGCCCTAAATTTAGCTAAAGATGTACTCCTCTATCATAGACGTACACTTATTAAACTCATCATGAGAATATAGAGAATTATATACAAATGAATCTTCACTTCAAAAACCCAGATAAATAACTTATCACTTTAAATAACTCTAAATATATCTTAGTATTAACAAGCTGTGAAATTATGTAAAGTTTTCAAAAACGTATCAAATACCCAACTCGTACTTTGAAGCAGTAATCAATTATAGAAAGTTTGAAGAAAATATTACGTAAGAGTAAACATCGTGGTAATCAAATAGTGTCATGTAGAAAGATGACACAACAAAATTTATGTATCGCTGAGATTTGAGAAATTCTATAAGGTTTTCAAAAGAAATTAAAAAATATATGTTGAACTGATGTTTCAATGTTATCATGAAATTGCACTTGAAATCTACTATTCTATACATTACGCATCGCTGTAACCAATGGAAGTGGGTTTAAATCTCTGTAGGATGCCAATTAAAAATTCTCTGACCAGCAATATAGACACCAGTCACACAATATAATAATAATAATAATAATGAGGACTTTGTATAGCGCCTAATCTTTAGAAGCTCTAAGCGCTTTACAACATTTGACAACACTTAAAAAACATATATAATGATATGATTACAAAATTAAAAACAAACACCACGAAAGTAGAAACAGAAAATATGCTGTAAATATTTAAGGCAAGGATACATTATTAGGTCTTTAAGTCTGTTCTTGCAGTTGAAATAGGTGAGTTTTAAGAGCGTTCTTGAATGAGATCACTGTGTCTTTGTGTCTAAGTGCAGTGGGCAATTCGTTCCACGTTGCTGGGCCCTGGTATGCAAAAGAGCGTTGTCCATATGATTTCATCTTCATAGTGGGAAT